>OU015755.1:6689119-6726056 GCA_907169655.1 Acomys percivali | reverse complement strand
GGAGGATCAAAGATCCTCCATACGTCTGATTGACAACACGCTCTTCAAGGCAGCGGCCTGGGCAAGAGGTGGGCTTATAAAACGGCTTAGTCATTCCCGCTCAGCCCTGCGATGCCTCAGTATGAGCTGCCAAGAAGCTGCATCATGAAAAGCTAATTTGGCTCTTGAAGATTGCATGTTTTCACAAAGCGATGAGAGGGAGAAGTTGAGCTGGGTTCAGACAGGCTGTCTCTGTTCTCAGAAATATTTTCTGCCGTCTTATCAGCAGCCACATTCCTCAGCAAGCAGATGAAATGAGACCTTCATTCTCCCTCCAAGGCTGGGATGTGCACCTACATACACATGTCTTCAAGTGCCTGTCACCTTGTTGCAGGCATCTGGCCCAGTCAGCAGTTAATGCAGACTCCGCCTCTAGACACATCCCTAGATTAACTTCAGCCTTTGCTGTTCCTTTTTTTTTCCTGGCCTTCCCCTGAGCTCTCTCTGCTCTCCACCCCACTTGTTCCCCTTCAGCTGCTGTTCAATTTTGGCCATACATTTTCCAGGACACGATCTTTAAGAGATCCTGCCAGGTGAACTCAGCTCGCTTTGTTCTCAGCATCTTCTTCCCTGTGCTCTTCGACCCACTTTGGAAAAACACGATAACCTTTGTTTTCAAAAAATACTACCGACTGGTGTATGCATTTGCTTTGAAAGCCGAGTCTTTGAACGTGAGCTGGAGCCAGCCAGCTCACACTTAGGGGATGCCGCATGAAGAGAGAGAGAGATCACAAAAAAAAGCTACAAGGGACCAGACAAATTATCTTGTCATCTGCTGAGGACTTATAAAGGAAGAAGGGTGGTAAAAAAATGAAAGCAAAGCTGGGCTCCTCACTCCGCTGTCCAACCCCACACGCCAGGAACAATCTTGACTGACCCCATACCTATTTGTCTCTTAGGGAAAAGCAATAAAGTTGCACTGGATACAGTTATTCCATGTTAGCTGTGATCCAAATACTTAGCCACTTAAAATTTGGCACTCCCGTAGGAGAGGTGACCCATCCCTAGAGCATATCAGCCTTACAGCAAATAGCCACATGTGGTTAGTCTCACAGTAACAGAATAAGCCAGTTGTTTGGCCATCTTCTCTTTCTCTACTTCCTGTGCATTCAGACGCCACTTATGCCACCTTAAGTCACAGGCCTGTCCCCTAAGAGTACTGCTTACTCTAACAGGCCAGATCCTCCAGGAGCCCAAAGGAAGCAGACTGTGTCCTCTGTGCAGAACACTCTCTCCCTCTTGCCCCCCCTCCTCCCTCACTTCTCCCTCACTTTCTCCCTTCTATTTTCTCTCCCTCTCTCCTACCCTCCCCCCCCTTCTCTCTCTTAAATAATTAAGAAGCTCTGCTGTGGCTGTTATGGTCCTTCCAGACGCCGAATACCTTGCTCCTTCATGTTCCTTGCAGTGGACCAGACTAAATGTCTTGGTATAAAACTTTTTGTCTTCCCTGAAAAATTACAGACGTCAGATATTGATTCATCTGAAAGGTCCCTGGAAGATATTGTCCTGTCTACTGTGAAGATCTGCTCTTGCTTTAAGCTATCCCTCCTCTCTGTAATCTCTCCTTTTTTAAAATGTATGAGTATTTTGCTCGCATGAATGCATGCATTCTATGTATGTATGTGCCTGTGCCTATGGAGGCCAGCTCTTGGTATCCCCTGGAACTGGGGTTACAGGTTCTCTGCAAGAGCAGCGAGTTCTCTTAACTACTTAGCAGCTCTCCAGCCTCCTACTGCAAGACCCTATGCAACATTCTCTGATATGATGTACTGAGCCCTTAAGTGCTCTCCCACCTCAAGGCCAAATCATGGCTGCCATGGTCTCAATGCTTCCTCAATGAACGAAGCTCATTCCTAAAGAGTAATGTTGTGTTAGCCCCTTTCCTTAGCCGATGCATCATTTCTTTTTTCTAATAATTTAGGCATGCCTTTTGTGACTAGGACTGTTGGAGGGAAATTTGCATGTTAATAGGATACAAATAGGAACTCAAGTGGGTGGTGCTTCACCACAGTTCCAGCACCCTTCCTGTCCTTCTAGCTGCTGGCTCTCTGGTTCACTTCTAAGTCTCCAGGAAGCAGGAGCTGTTTCCTAGCCCAGGTCCACGCCCCACCCTCCCCACCCCCGACCCCCGACCCCCCGTCGCCACCTGCCCCTGAGGCAGACATCATCAAATGGTCTCAGAGCACAGTCCACTAAGTGTACTCATAGCCTGGGAATCTTGAACAAGGAACTCCAGGCAGCCAATAGTCATTAGCAATGAACCAGGGCTGGATTGGGAGTCAGGAGCTAACACTTCCCTGCTTTGGTTAAGCCTGGCTAAGCCTCTCAGAAGGATGATGTTGATCCACAAGAGGAGATCTTTTTGTCAGAGGTACCGCTGAGAGGAGGAGGAAGCTAACTGACTTTCTTCACGCACTTTCACATCCTGCTACTAATTCCAATGGAACATTTGGTACGTAAAATACAGGGGATCCTGTGAGAAAAGTCAGGGAATGTGCACAGTTTGGCGATTAGGCTGAGCCAAAACCACTTTCCTGTTGTTGTATGGAAACTGACCCCCCCCCAAAACAAATACAGTCAGACACTGCGCTCTAGTACATGATATACATGTTGACTATGTAGAGATGAGGTTAGTTCATACACGCAGCTGGTGCTTACTGTGAAAATAAGATGAAGTGGAAGATGGAGCCGCAGGTGTCCAGTGAAGCAAATGCCATCAGTTAGTTTAGAGTCCAGATATGGTATCCACTGTAAATATCTTCCCACTTTTCCTGTGTGTTTGTGAGTGTTGCTATAACATATTGGAGGACAAACCACACATGTACCTTTCCTGTCATGCAAACCTGGTAACTGTGCTCTTCCTTGGATTTGAAACAAACACTGTGACAGTCAAAGTCCCTACCAAGTAAGATCGAATAGAACGGCCTGTTATTGAAAGGATTTGGCTTCCTTCTTCATAAAGAACTGTTGGAATATGCCAGAAAAACTTCAAGTGCCCAAAGCATTTGAAGTGGTCCATGCCGCTGCACATGAACCTGGAGTTTGGTAGCTACGCCTCATACAGATGCAAATCTAAAGTCATGCTTGCCCCAGCACTGCTACAACATCACTGGCCTGATTTGTCAACCCCCACTTTTGACTCAGGACACACAGATATTACCGCTGAGCTGAGAAATGAAGGTGTAGTTGAAAACCACTTTCCTTGTTGGACACACACTTGGGGAGTTCAGGGCATAAGAGACAGAGACTGTGGGACACAAAGTATTACTCACTGTACTGAGTACTGAGTGAGTGAGCTGAGTGAAAATCTTTTAAGACTGGTAGATGATGATGTGCAATGGGTGGCACCAGAGGTGGCTATTACCAGTCACATGAAGTATGCTCTGACTCAAAATCATACTTCTACTGTCTCTGTGCTTGGCAGTTTGAGAGCAGATGGACACAGCATGCTAATCAAGGGCAATTCAGGAATGGTAAGATGTCTAAGCAGATAAAGAAGCTTGTCACCAGTATTGAAAATCTGACTCACATGGCAGAAGGAGAGAACAGTCTTGCAAGTTGTCTTCTTACCTCAACTTGTGTACATTGGTACTTTAACACACCTACAGCTACACACACGCACACACACACACACACACACACAGAGAGAGAGAGAGAGAGAGAGAGAGAGAGAGATACACATACACACAAAGAGATGTAATAAACATTAAATAAAGGCACCTTTTAACAAGTAATATTAAGAATGATATTTTGAACTTGTCTTATTACTATTCAGAATAACATATAGGTTAAAATACTGTAGCAATAATTTATAGTTAACTACACACACACACACACACACACACACACACACACGCACTCCCACTATTTAGTTTCCTCATTTGTTATAGTCTGGCATTGGGAAGTAAAATTCCCAAAGACCAAGATGACATAACATGGCTAATGAGAATAAGTGAGCCCAGTGCAGAATGTTTCAAAGGTTCACTGCCCAGCCTATGATTCTATACTTTTTAATTTCCTTGTATAAACACTGAACCAGAGAATGGGAAAATCCATTTGGCTGTTCTAAGCTACAAATTAAATCCTTGATTAAATTTTGGCAATTACATCCCCAGGTCATTTCCATTTCAGCATTTTAAATTCATTTGAATAAGCTTCTTAATCATGATCTTGGCAATGTACTGTATTGTAAAAAAAATAGAAATAAAAAAAATCTACTAAATTCTATAAAGAGGTTGGCTGACAAAAGGAGAAAGTGAGGGATCTCTGATGTTCAGCTGTTTACAAGTGGGTATACGTAGGCAGAAGTCAAACAATAAATGCAAGTTCTGGAGAGATGGCTCATCAGTGAAACATGCATACACTTCCTGTGGAGGACCTGAGTTTGGTTAACAGTATCCATGCAGGGAAGCACACAACTCCAGCTCTTGGGCATCCTCCGCCCTCTGCTGGCCTCTGAGAGCACTTGCACTCATGTGCTTGCACACAAACACACACACACAATTAGAAATAAAGCAAATATTTTTTAAAAATGAATACAAGAATCTCATATGTCCTTAATGAGTAAATGGTAGTTAAACCACTGTGGCTTGTCAATTTTATCATGCATAAATTGATAATACAAACTGAACTTTATAACTGCTTTTCTAGTTTTTTTTTAATGTGGGGGGTCACAAGAGTGGGAGGCAGCCATGGAAGAACTAGGAACTTTGTGTGATACGGTGCATGATGTGAAATTCCCAAAGAATCAATAAAAAAAAAATACTATGTTAAAAATAAAATTAAATAGGAAAAAAATCAAGGGGAGGGCTTGCTAAAATATACACTCATAGGGCTCTATCCTTAGAGAAACTAATTTGGTAGGTCTGGGTGGTGCACATAGGGCTGCATTCCTTAAAGATTCATGGGTGATGTTCATGCTGTGGAGTCTGAGACCATGAGGAGCAGTGTTGTTTGGATGGTTTCCATTGACATAATCCCATTAAATGGCTACAAAACTTCAGAAATAACTGTGTCACCTCACTCAACAGAATCTCAGCGGTGACTGGCTAACACTGTGGGGACAGAGTTCAATAAAGGGGAGAAGGCAGTGGGTCTCCAGACACTACCCTCTACATGTGTTGCCCACTAGGTGGCCTGGATGTTTTTCCTTGTTGGGAATCTCATGCGTATTGCCTTTTCCATGGTCATGTCCAGCTAGCTTGAGGAGCTTTTAGGAAACTTCTTTAAGATGTTGATTATTCTGTCTCTCCTCGTATTAATAATGCTTGTGGTGCCCCGTCTTAGGAATTTAACAATATTTCATTTATTTTCTCTCTCTCTCTCTCTCTCTCTCTCTCTCTCTCTCTCTCTCTCTCTCTCTCTCTCTCTCTCTCTCTCTGTGTGTGTGTGTGTGTGTGTGTGTGTGTGTGTGCATGTGTGCATGTGTGTATATTAAAACATACTGTGAAAATGGGAGGGAGGGAAGAATGGGAGGATACAAGGGATGGGATAACCATTGAGATGTAACAAGAATAAATTAAAAAAAAAGAAAGAAAAATAAACATACTGTGTAGAATTTAGGGGACAACTTTCCAGAGTCCACTCCTTTCTTCTATCATGTGAGTTTTAGGAACTGAACTCAGGTCATCAACCTAAGTACAAGGATCATTATCCATTGAGTCACCTTGCCCACCTAGGATTTTCATTTTAACACGGACATGGTGGTGTGAATCCACCGATGCATTAAAAAACAATTTCCCTTTGCCTTGCCTTGGGTAGATAGATAAGGAGATTATAGTATACGGGGGGTAGAATAGTAAGGCCCTCATGACTGGGAAGAGGGCTGGAACTCAAGCCTTGTCTGTTCCTGGAAGGAAATATCACCTTCTGATCCACTTGGAGGGTCATTCCTTCATACCTCGCTAAAGCAGCTTCCGGGAGCAGGAGACCTTATGAGATCTCTCCATAGTAGGAGCCGCTCTGATGAAGAATCAAAGATTTATCATTGCCCTACTTCTGTGAGAGCTCATCAAACTGAGTCTGTCAATCACTGGGATAGAAAATCACTCTCTTCCAAGAAAACTGTCTGTTCCATAGAACTAGAGAAGCCTACAATGTTAAAGGTACACTCACCCTTCAGGCCACCACCCACTCTCTTCCCATGAGGGTGCTCTGCCCAGCAACAGTCACTTTGGTCACTACTCACCCTCATCCCCTGAGGGAGCCTCATTCGATGCACACTATGCTCTATTTTCTACTTTCCTCAGTACACACTATGGGGTTCTTGTGAATTCTTTCCTTGGAGTTCACAATGATGTGGAGCTGAAGGGAGGCCTGGGTAAGAGCCATACGACACTGTCGTGACTGGGGACACAACTCTGGGGCTGGGGATAAGTCTTCTCTGCATTACAAGCAGCAGGCACAGAAGTATAGCTCACTTTTCTTCTCCAAGTAAGACTGGGCGGGGTCCTTGAGCCTGCTGTGCATGGCCTGTGTCTTAGCCCGAAATGATGGGAAATGATGGTTCTAAGTCCAAGTTCTCTGTCCATGAGGGCTCATGCACTCTGCCACATAAGCACTTAAACACAAATAGTAATCTGCTCTTTTAAATCCCTGTCAGCCTTTATGTTTCTCCCACTATCAAGAATGAATATTTTATCATTCACAGTTTCCTTGGATCATATATTCAGAAGACTTGAAGGATGTAGACAGAAAATTTATCCCAGGCCAGGAAGAACTGAGAGCTTCTGGCGTGCTCCCAGACCCCCACGTGTATTCATCTTACTTCGTTTAACACCACAGCTTCTTTAAAATCAGTAAAATGATAATAGCTAACACTTTGGCTAATACTTCATGTGTGATTTACTCCCAGCTTTGACCAGGTTATTGCTTTAATTTATACCACGGCATTGCAAGGAAATGGAGACTCTGAGAATTTGGGGGAGTAAAACCAACCAAAGCCACATCACTGATCCAGGATAGACAGAGGCCAGGGTCACACTCAGTTTGTCTGACTTGAGGCTCTTCTATTACACTATAGAAACCTCAAGAGTGTAAAACACTGATTATATTATTTTTTTCCATTTTATCTAATTTTCAGGAAAAACCATTATAGGTAGCCCATAGGGGAAAGATGGAGGCAGCTGCTTTCCAGAAAATTCAATAGAAAGAGAAAATAACTATTGGGAAGTGAAGCTGTCTGCAGTAAGACTTTGGGAAAGTCATGTACATACACTACATAGAGAGAGACCAGGGTAAGAAGAATAGATACCCCATGCCCCCAAACAAAGAAGTGATTAACCAAATAATTCTAAAAATAAATAGAAAGATGTCCACAAATCTACTGATTGAAAACTGGACAACCTTTTAAAGAAAAGTCTGATGTGGAATAACCTCGTGAGACTTCAGGGGTAGACAGGGAATTCCTTGGGTGGCCATACTGAAGAGGACTTTGACCATTGTGTGCAATGCTGGGATTCCTTGAGCAGCGTGGTCATGGCAAGTCTTGAGAAGCCTTGAGATGCACTAAATTTTAAAATCACAAGACTGGCTTATAAATTTTATGCCTATCAATTTTAATTGATACCTATCTAGTTAATTATACAAAAACGCACCCTACAAACATTAGCTCATGGAACACCAGGTTTTCTTAACAAGCACTAGTTGGTAAACTTTAGAAAATTATGACGTAAGTAAGAATTCAAATACTGCATAGGCAGGGACCAGAAAGATGCCTTAGCCATCTTAGCAATAAGCCTGGGAACCTGGAACTGGGCCCTGGGGTCCACTTGATGGACTGAGAGAACAGACTCCTCTGTCATGTATATATGTGTGTGTGCACGCTCGCTCTCATGTGTGTGTTTGTGTGTGTGTGTATGTGTGTGTGTGTTTGGGCATGTGTGTCTGTGTCTCTGTGCATCATGTGTACATATGTGTGTGTGTGCATGTGTGTGTGTGTGTGCGCGTGTGTGTGTGTGTGTGTGTCTATGTTTGGGCATATGTGTCTGTGTGTCTATGTATGTCTGTGTGTCTGTGTCTATGTGGGATATAAGATATTGAGCACCCAGTGTATAATTTGATTGACAATTTCTACTGATTTTGCTTACATATAAAAACTAAAAGTGAATGATTTGGGTTATGTCTATGTAGTAAAATGTAAATGTCAAAAAACTGACTGCAAAGCAATAAAAACTGAGTGCTTGCATTTGGAAAGAGTCAATGGAAAGAAACATGAGTTAAAGATTTCTTGACTGATTCTATCTGTAAAACTTCAGCTTCTATTTCTATTTGAGGAGAGTAGACACACCAGGGTTTAGACATATGAAGCAAGTTGGCTACAGTTTCTTTGAGGCCATCATTCAGCCTATGGGAAGGCTCCTTTCAGTTTTTACAAAGACAGAAATAATGCTAAACATTCACGTGCTGACAGTGTTTGGCCATCACCAGAGACCCATCAACAAGTACAATAAAGGACAGTGTGCTCATCACAGTGAAGACAGTTTAGAAGCAGAGCCCAACCAGTGAGTCCCTGGCGAAAGCCCTGGTTTACGAATTTGAATCTAGACAGAGGACACTGAAGTAAGATTTCTTCAGAAAGACTTGGAGATGTGAGTCCAGGAATGGGCACTGAGCTGCTCGGTCAGTCCAGTAAGAAGCCACCCCCACCTTTGCCACTGGTGGCTTTAAAACCAGAAACAAGAAAAACATTGGAAGGAAATAATAAAAAGGAATAAACTGAAATGAAGGAGAGAGCCTACAGTTGGGTAAAGATTCACCCAAATCAGTCACATTGCCAAATGCCCTTAGGTTTTAGTCACTGAATACCCCCAAGGTAGCTCTCTCGTTAAATTATTAATTTTTATTGACCAGCTCTGGACTCATTGTAGGAGTTATTTCTAAGGGAAATTACCCAGGTTGTAAATGTGGTGCTGGAGTTGTTTTATGGTACTGAGCGTGGTAATAATGTTATGTTATACAGTGACTCCAGGGCCAGTACTCGGGGTTTATTTTCAGCAAGCACTACAACCTCAGACAAGATAAATCCATAATGAATTTCTATGACTTGCAGTTGTCAACTGCCCAATGGCCACTGGATGAGGCTAACATGCCAGAGGGAAAAGAGAGTGTGGAACACAGCATGTGAACAAGATTTAGGTACAAGGTTTGAGGGAAGCGGAGGTAGGGAGGTAAGGCAAAAAAGACAAGGAAGAGAGGAGGGGAAAAGCTGCGGGATGCAAAACGTTAGATGTATTCTGCCTCTGTGCACTTACATGGAAGAGTCTGGAATACATGCCACAACATATGAAACAAGCATGGTTTTATATGTTCATGTCAATTAGTCATAGTGGTAGACACACCTAAGTGTCCATATTACAGGTTTTTCTTTTGTTTGTTTGCTTTGTTTGTTTGTTTGTTTCAGCTCAGAGAAGTTTTCCAGAGAACATAGCAGCTCACCTTTGACCCGGAAGAAGCAACAGCACCAACAATACATGGAGCAAGGTAGTAAACTGGCCGAGACGAAAAGGGTGAGGTACAGCAGTAACTCAACTGTATCCTATAGGAAAGCATCTGCCCTAGTCAGCTCTGTCAACTTGACAGAGCCTAGAATCACCTGGATTTATCACCATTCTCAAGAGTTTCTGGTCAAGATGTCTAAGTCAAAGACTAAAAACTTATATTTTGTCAGATCCCAAGGCAAACTTTTGTTATTGCCCTAGAGACCTCATGCTGAGAATCCTTTGTTAGACTACACAGCCCACCCCCCAGAGAGTTAAATGTAGCCAAGTGGTGAATTATTACCCAAAAGGCTTATGTTCCAGCCTCCGTTAGGACCCACCTGACAGGAGGAGGGGGGTTTTATTTATCAAGATTGAATTCCAGCATGTTCAGATAGCTGGGAGCCCGTCCAGTTGTCACCAGTGCTTTCTGCTCCTGTTACCTTTTCAGTTTCGCTGTGGGGAAGAGGGCCCATTGGCCATATCCTGGGTTTGCCTGAGTTAGCAGATTAATCTGGCTAAACACGGAATATCAATTCCCACCTTTAGATAATTTCAAAAGTTGTCTTATTGGAGCAAAACAGTGAAAACTGCTTTTGTTGTTAATTGTGTGCATTGCTGTTGCTTGCAGTATTAAAGTCTGGCACACACATGTTCGTGTGCATGTGTGCATGCCTGTGCAGAACATGAAGAGGCCAGACAAGTCACTGGTGTCTTCCATTGCTCTCTGCCTTATTGTCTCTCAAAGAATCTGAAGCTCACCATTTCTACTGGGCTGGATCCCCAGTGGACCTCCAGGACCCTGCAGTTCCCACCCCTGCCCACACCCACACACCCTCACACACCGACACAGCCTCACATGCATCCCACAATCCCAGAGAGTGGGGGACACTGGGGTTACTGGCATACACAGCTAAGTGTAACTTCTTAAATAGGTGGTGGGATTTGAACTCAGGTCCCTATACTTGCATAAGTGCTCTCACTCACCACACCATCTCCCCAGCCCCCTGTTTCTAATTTTTTTCTTTTTTCTTTTCCATGTTGAGTGATAATTCTGAACCTAATAGGTCATTAAATTGGACAAGTCAGTAGAGTTTTTGGTGAAGGGCTGAAAGTCAAAAAAAAAAAAAAAAAAAAACAAAACAAAAAAAACCTGGGAACTAGTGGTTAATAATTATGGTGAATTCATTCTTATTTCCATAAGTATGCTAAGTATTAAAATTGTTTCTATATAAAATAATCAGCTTGAGAGAAATAAAATATGCTCTCCTGGCAGATTTATAGAGCCATTCATAAACTAGGTATGAAAACGTGAACGGTGACTATGATACCATACCGTCAGTTATGTTAATGTTTTGCTAATGGAATGATTTAAAGATAGAATTTATTTTATATAACCACACATTTGGTCCTGTGCCGTGTCTTCCACTCACTCATAAAAGAAGTTCTTTCTTCTTCTGCCCCTCATTTGGCCTGCACAGTCCTGAAATCCCGAGCGCACTTGTCTATTAAACATGGTGAAAATGTTTAAAAGACTTGTGCAGTCATGAAATCCCAGGAACACCCACTTACTCACTTGGTAATCAGATGACTAAACATACGTTTCACACCGCTGGGGGTGCTCAGTGCTGCTAGCTGCCCTGAGTGGGCAGCAGCTTCAACTGTGAGCCAAGTTCCCCACTCTTTTTTTTTTTTTTTTTAATTTATTCTTGTTACATCTCAGTGGTTATCCCATCCCTTGTATCTACCCATTCTCCCCTCCCTCCCATTTTCCCCTTACTCCCCTCCCCCATGACTGTTCCTGAGGGGGATTACCTCCCCCTGTATATGCTCATAGGGTATCAAGTCTCTTCTCAGTGACCTGCTGTCCTTCCTCTGAGTGCCACCAGGTCTCCCCCTCCAGAGGACATGGTCAATGTGAGGCACCAGAGTATGTGAGAAAGTCATATCCCACTCTCCACTCAAGTGTGGAGACTGTTCTGACCATTGGCTAGATCTGGGTAGGGGTTTAAAGTTCCCCACTCTTAACCGAGCTTGCCTCCTAGTAAGTGAAACAGTGAAAATTAAACAGTTTAGGTACATTAATTTCCGAAGAAAATAAAGTTGAGGTGAGGACAAGAAAGGCCGGGCGGGGGGGAGGGGGGGGAACCACCTTGTTTCCACTGGGACCGAGGTCATCATCCACTTATCCGGGGTAAGTTTGAATAAATGACTGAAAGTAATTGTAACCTTTTAGGGACCAAGTCTTCACATACATGGGCCTGTGAGGGGGACATCCTCATTCAAACTACCACAGAAAATACACAAACAGGGATAGTTGTGTGTGTAGAGGACTCTACCTGGAAGGGAAATGCCATGTATCCTGGACTGAGGTCAGCCTCTGAGCCCTGCAGACAGCAGCGACTCCACTTAAAGGAACAGTGAGAGGGGATCCTGTTAGGAAGTCTGGCCAGGGGCTGAGCTGTGCTCTGGCAACTGCCTTCTCCACTGTTCAAAGGCCTGGCGTTTACTCTGATAGAGGAAGCCAACAGAGACCACTTTTTATTAAACATTAGATATGAACTGGTACTTTCCGATAGTGGCACTGGTATTTAATTAAGATTAGGAACTTTTATCTGAAGCGCACAGTGGGAAAGCTCATACAGATGCCCCCCACACAGTGCCAGAGAGAAATAATAATTAATTAAATTTTTTTTTTGTTCTTGGAGCATATCAAACATTGGAAATGAAAAAGATCAAACTGCTTTTAACTTGTTACCAGAAAGCAGTTCTCAAAATGAAATGTGTTATGCCAACGTTCTAAAGCCCAGAAGAGAACTGCCAGCCAATGTCAGTTCTTACTCTCTATAGGGCAGCTGGGTGTAATGCGAGTGGCTCTGTTTGTAAAGAGCAAGGGCATGTATGGGATGTTTACATTCATGATATCAACCCAACCTGGGAAACAGACTCATGTACAATGAGAGGTGAAGTGTGTGTGTGGGGGGGGGGGGGTTGTAAAACAAAGTGCAAAAAAAAGGGGAAAGAAAGGAAGCTAAATTACTGAAAAGTTTCTTTGGTGGAAAATATAGACTCATCAATCCAATTATGGGTCACTTGTGGGGACTATTAATTTTGAAACTAGATTCACTTTTTTCATGTAGGGAAAAAAAATGACAGAATTCTATCAGTCAGTGATAGGTAGTTGACTGCATTTCCCGGGGGGTAAGGTGGAATTTGTTTATTCTTCTGAGGCCTCAGGTCCCTCAAATACCAGTCAAATGCTTAAGAAAGAAGAAGTCCAAAGGACATGCAGAACACACAGCAAGCCAAACCTGTCTGCCCAGGATGGTAAGAGCTGACAACCTATTCTTACCCTTATTACCTGCTGTCTGGGTTTCTTCTGCTGTTTTCATTAGTTCAGAGCCTTGGAATGTTATTTTCAAAACACATTATTCTTGTAATGTCTTCTGTGTCTTCTTCATATTTGGGTCTTTAACAAACTTCCTTTTTTTCCCCCTACAGACAACTCAAATGAGTGATTAAAAAAATCTTCACAACAGGTTTTTTGTACAATACAGATATCAAAAATTATTTTGAGTGTCATCTATAAACCCATTCCCCTTAGGTGTGTAGAAAGAAATTATTTGAATGTAGGAATATTCTAAATTTGGCTTCATTGTACACAGGAGTGGAGTTCCATTTGTCAGCATACTATATGTGGGATAGTTAATCTCACCTGTCAATTTGAAAGTGTGATCATCTGGGAGACATGCCACTGGGCACGCCTGTGTAGGGTTATCTTGATTAGAACAGCAGAGGCAGGAAGATTTGCCTAACGTGGCGGCACTGACACTTAGGCAGAGACCCTATAAGAAGGATGAAGCGAGGTGGGCACCAGTGTTCATCTCTCTGGGCTTCCAGACTGCGGATGTGTGGTACCCAGCTACCCCGCACTCCTGAGGCCTTGGCATCTCGACTAAGATGTTCTACACCTTTGAACTATGAGCCAAGACAAACGTTTTATCCCTTACATCATGTTTGCTGAGGTTTTTAGTTATATCAACAGGAAAGTAACTGAGGTACCATCCAAAAGGTTTGAGTATCTTTCCAAGTCTCTTTTTGTATTAATGCCTACTGCTCCAAAGGAATATAAACACTGTCTTCTCACCTAGTGTCAGGAAGTGGTGTTTTACGAGAGAACATCTAAAGTACTAATTCACTGTTCCTCGACAACTTCTGTGTCATACTAATTCCCCTGAGCTGGTCAATGATAATATTTAAGACACAGTTACTCCTTCAACTGCTTTGAGAAAACAATGGCAAAACAGAATGTCTGAGTGATTTTGAGCAACAACTGTGGTTGACCTCCAGCTTTCAACTCCACATTCAAATCCAAGAATCCAATTTGAGATGTTATCTTTTCACTGATGCTAAGTGGAGAAATTCATAAAAATGAACATTACTAAAAATGCCATCACTGGCCTCAGAGGAAGAGGATGCTCTTAGTCCTGATGCAACATGAAGTGGAGGTTGCGATGGCCCTGGGTACTGTGGCTCCCTTCCCTGAGAAGAAAGATGCAGGGAATGGGGAAGAGGGTGGGACTGGAAGGAGAGGAGGGAGGGGCTGCAGTCAGTATGTAAAATGAATAATTAAATAAATTAAAGAGAAAAATGCCACCATTGCCACAGGAGTCATTCATACATCACTCCATATGCAGATTTTTTACTAAGTGATTTGAACATTTTCTTGCTTAAATGTTGCTTTTGAATTAGGAAATTGAAGCTTCAATTTCCCTAGATTCCCTGGCCAGCCAATGCAGACTACCTAGACAGTTCCAGGTTAGTGAGAGTTCCTACCTCAAGAAACCAAGATGGACTGTGCCTGAGGAGTGACAGCTAAGGTTGTTATCTGGCTGCCACATACACACAAACATCACACACATGAGTATGCACACATGCACAAACACATCCAAAAAACAAACAGAAAATTAACTGTCGATGTTGCAGACCATATTGTAACACACTATGAAGAAATTCCTACTGAAGCCATGGTGTGGGCAGTCACGAGTGATTATTTTTTTCTCACAACACTGGAGTACACACTTCTGTTCAAACTGCCTTGGTGGGTGCCCAAATCACTGACTTACCAATACTCTGTGTTATTATTCTAAGTTCCAAGGGAAAATTAACTTCTCTTTGGAAAAACATCATCACCAAAATATGTGGATAACAGGGAACAACATTCATTAATAGCACAAAATATAGTCATGACTACTTGATTGACCAAAAGTGTAGAGAATTATTCTTTCTGTATGTGTAGCTCACCCAAAATTGGCAATGTTGGGGTGAAGTAGAGGTGAAGTCTTCAATGAACAAGAAATGAACAATTGCTAGAATAGAGTTACACAGGATTTAGGAGTTATTGTTGGATTGTATACTTTCATGGGTGATAATAGACATTCAGTCTCCCCCTCTCACCACATGATATGCTCAGGAGTTGATTTAAAATTAAAGCATGCTATTATTTATCCTTTTATATGCTGCAGGGGGCGGGTTCTATGTACTCTGTGTGCCTACTGTGTGAGCTGCAGTTGGGCTGCTAAAGGAAGGCCAGCTTTTGTGTCATGGGGCTGTGTCTATCAAACAGAAGCTCTGGTTCCAGGCACCAGTTTCTACCTCCTGCCTTTCCACTGCCAACACCTGAGAAATACATTAGATATGTCAGATTCATGATCTCAGGAGAAGACCTCAGGAAAGCCACAGGCTTGACTTGACATACCCCCCAACACACACAGTCAATGACTTGAGCCCCTTCAACACACAAACACAGTCAAACATGAATTTAGATCCTTAGCAGTGGGCGTTTCCTAAGATAAGTCCACTAGTGCGTCACCAAGCTCCCATCTTTAACTAGCTCTTGCCCCCATCTCACATTCCCAGGTTCTTGTGGAGAAGAAATATTTGTGGAGCAGCTTAAAAAGAGAAAATAACCACATGGATATAATTAAAAGATCATGTTTTGGCCAGAGATATGCTAGTGCTACAGGGCCTCTGGAGTGTGAGTATTCGCTTTCCATCCCAACTTTCTCATGGCTCTAGGCTTAGTATGTCTGCAGTTTTATTGACAATTTGGTTCCATCACTAACTTTTGGTCTTTTTAGGCATACATAAGATCCTAATATTTTAATATTCAGTTTTTAAACTGTAAGGATCTGAGTTGTTGCTACCATATACAGTTGTAATCAGCTGAGTTTGTGTTTCTAAGGAATTGCCTATTTTTCAAAAAAAAAAAGTAAGTTAATCTGAATGCCCCTGACCCTTTCCAGTACTTCCAGGAAATATTAATCAGCAAATCTGTTGAAAACACTAGAGTTCCAGATGCATACCTGAACACTGAGCTCTTCCCCCAAAATTAAACATTGTTTCATCATTTTCATTTTTGTGTATGTGTGCATCTGTGTGGTTATATGCATGTAAGCACAGTTTCCCCAGAGAGGCCTGAAGAGGGCACTGAATCCTCTGGAGCTGGAATGCAAGTAGTTGTAAGCTGCCCAGTAGGGGTGCTGGGAGTCAACCTTGGGTCCTCTACAAGAGCAGTGTGCAATGCTAACCGCCACGGAATCTCTCCGGCTCGTGATCCCTTAAGCATGGAAAATTTCCGTATAAGAACATGAGTTAGAGAATGCATTCAGACCACTCAGCTGAAATTACAACAACAACAAAAAAAAAAAATAGTGAGAGATATGTGTGCCAATGGAGGCTGTAGAGAAGGAATGCTCAGGGCCACACTGCGCTGTCATGGAAAGTACAAGCTGAGCTTGCCACTCATCAAGCTGGCACTGTGGGTTCCCAGGCTCGGATGGCCTCACCATCTACTTCTCTGATAGCGCTCACTATGCAAACACAGAAGCATGGTGGATGTCAGGAGTATGAAGGCGAGTGTGGGAATCCAGTCCTCCCCAGAGCTTGCAAGGCCCACTGGCCGGCAGAGCAGCTATGGCCAAGGTCTTGGACCAGCTTCAGGATGCTGTACAAGTAAAGATAGGTGTGAAAGGAGCAAGGGGGAAAGATGACCAAATGACAAGAAAACATTAAAGGGATTAAGTTGTGAATATTAAAGCCCCTAGCATCCTTTAAGCAGGATTACATACTGTTAAGTGGACAATTTAGAGAGAAAGATAAGGATATTAATGGAAATGCTATTATGTTCTAAAATTAAGTCATCTACAAGAAGCCCCAAAGATACTGATCTATACAAGAGACATAGTAAGCTGCAGCAGAAGTGGGAGGCAAAATAATAATACTAATGTCAATAATAATATCATCATCATAAAATTATAATCCTCCATTTAAATACCAGGTTTTAGTCTTGTCTTCATCATAGAGCCGACTATCCAATGGCAGCCGATATCTTACAGATGTCATATAGAAAGCCAGCAGAGAGAATATTCTAGAAAGATGGTAGAGAAGGAAAGACCAGGATTGTGTCTTCCACCCAGACCCCAGACCCAGACCCCCTTGCTCCTTCCAAGGAAAAGCCGTAGATGACAAAATGTGGTCCATTTCTGGCACATTCAGCTCTCTCAGCAGCAGTAGTGACCACACTCAACTTTAAATCTTGTGGCAGCAGCTCAGTATGTTTCTAGGACAATCTATACAATGCTGGAAAGAGTGAAAATTCACAAGGCAGACCCTGCCCTCTAGACAGTAGGACCTGTCCCCTGAGCAATGCTAGTACAGTTGCTTTTCTTTCTTTTTTAAATTAATTTTTTAATCTTTTACATATACATTTTTGTTATTACACATATACACACTAAACTACCTACAGCAAAAAGAACCATGACACAATCAGAAATTATATAAATGTTACGTTCTTAGTGCTTTGGCTGTTTGTATTTGGCAGCCTTGAAGAAAACATCTTTCCTATCTTGGTGAGTCTAAAATTCGGGATGTAAATCAGTATCTATCATGTCTCGTCATTATCACCTTAAAACATCTATCTAGAGCTAAAAACATCTTCACCCCTAATCAACTAAGTTTAATTCTAAAACTAAGTTTTTCAGTGTCAGCTAGCCCAAATGTAGAATGCGCCTAGCAGGGGGCTTGATTCTCTTAATTGACATGGAAAGGCCCATCAAGACATGGACAGCACCTCCTGGGGCAGCAGTCTAGAGTTTTTAAAAGGGCACGAAGGGAGAAAAATTATTTGCCTTTTACTTCTCGGCCTTCCCTCTTGTCACTGAGCTGATGGGGTGGAAATACCTAAAGACATGTCCAGCTTTGCAAGGACTAGGAGTTGATCCCAGCAATATTTCCCAGCACCCCTTGCGGCAGTGAAGCTGCCACCTCACCTGGGGAATATAAGTCAGAAACCCCAAGTTCAGACGAAAGGCTTGAGCAGGTTTGTGAGGAAGATTCTAGACTTGTGAGTGGAGATGGAGAGACCCGCCTGAACCAATGTTTCATCATCCCGTAGGCTCGAAGCCCAGGCTTCAGGGAGCCAAGAAGTGCCATCCATCTCTCCCTCTTCCTGAGTGTGGCCAACTGTCTAGAGCTCCTGCTCTTGACTGACATGATGGACTATACCCTTGAACTGTCAGCAAAATAAACCAGTTCTTCTCTCCTTAAGTGGCCTCTGTCAGGTAGTTTGTCACCGCGCTGAGAAAATAAATGAAGACGATGACATTCCATAAATAAGGCTGCATTTGGGTCACATTTCCTAGCCACTAGGGATGCGCCGGGGAGATACCCACAGCACGGCAGAAGGTCGGCTTCCTGAATCTTTCACTGACCAGGAATATATGAGAAAAATGGACTGTGACTAGGTGACACAGTGAGGCGCTGGGATATGATTGAGTAGCCCAGCCGAGCTGATGTACCAAAGAGTACCTGATTAAAGTTACTGGTTCCAGAAGGGCTGAGGTCATACACTAGAGCCTTCCCCCCTCCCCCGCCCGCCCTCCCCCTCCCTCTCCCTCCCCCGCCCGCCCCCAGCCCCGCACAGCCTGTCTCCCTCCATCGCATTTCACATCTGGTCGCCCACGCAACAAACAACGCCACTAACACATCCTGAAGATGTTGTCTTCAGCTGACATTACATATGGAGCCCACAGTCTCCTGCACATGGCCTCTCAGAATCCCTGTTGTCACTCCACAGGTCACCACAGGAGCCGGGCAGGAAGAAATATTTTCAACTTCCTTCTCCTTAGCTCCTTCTTTTATAACTCCCTGCAGAGGGGGAGCTAAATGACCCAGCTCTGTCTCGATGAAAGCACGCATGAGTCACATGCTACTTAGTATTCACAGGCCATCCTTTCTCCACCCAGCAAGACACACTTAACCAAATGACCTCATTCATCTTCACAGGAGCCATGAGCCTTGATTTTTTTTTTTTTTTTTTTTTGGGGGGGGAGGCAAAACAACCACAGATGCTGTTCCTCCTATTTCATAGACCAAGACATTAAGGGGGAAAATACAAAAGCATAAAAGGCCTACCCATGAAAATGGCTGAGTGCATTCAAAGGCAAAACTTCTAATCTGCTAAAGCCATCACTCAGTGGGGTCAGGCATTTTGAGCTAGTCACTCAAGGGGCCCTTGAGTTTTCAAGGGGCCCTTAGGATGTCTCACTAGGTAAAGAAGCTTGCCGTCAGATGTGATGACTCTAGTTTCAAGAGACAATCATACCCAGACTGTCTTCCTGGGTCCCAGGGCACCTTGCAGCTGTAAAGAAGGAGTCAGCTTTCCTCCCTCCGGCCCACAGCCTCTAGGTGACGTTCACCTGCCTACGTTGTAGCCAGATACTGCTGGTGACATAGGCTCTTTGGTCACCAGACTCCTGACTTACTACACAATGATTTTATCATTTGCAAAATGCATTCAAAGCGACAGTTATGGTTACGTGGCACCATTCCTCTTGGTCGTCTCTCCCGCCCCTTTGTAGAACTTAGCACGGAAAAGAAGTAGTGGGTTTCCTGATGATGACGTCACACAGGGCTTGTTCCCGTTGATGACTTTGTCTGCCCCCATCCCTTCGCTCCCCACCTCTTGCTGTCCCCACTAGTTCCTCTTCTGTTTCCATGTGACAAGGACTCTGTTCCCCACCCACAACATTCCCTCAAGTCTTGTGCTGGAAGATGGAGAGATGGCTTAGCAGTCAAGAGGAATTGTTGTTCTTCCAGAACATTTGACTTTGGTTCCCATCACTGTACTTGGTGGGTCACAACTACCTGAAGATTCAGCTCCAGGGAATCCAGCACTCTCCTCTGGGCTCCCAGGGCACTGACAGATATATACAAAAATTATTTGGATGTATATGTACGTATATACACACATACCTTTTTTTCTCTCTCCGTCGTTCTGTTTTTAGAAAGCTTCATGACCTATACTTTCATTCCCATATATACATACACAAATATATAAAAATTAAAATATGATTCATATATTAGAAGAATCATGATATTCATCTTTCTGGGTCTAGGATATAATATAATATTTTTCAGTTATATCCATATTGTTATAAATGTCAGGTTTTCTTTTTTTCTTTGTTTTTGCATCTAACCATTGAACAATGAAGTGTATGCACTACATTTTCATCATCTGTTCATCTGCTTGTTAACACATAGGCTGGTTCCATATGACTTAGCTATTGTGAACATTGTAGCAATCACATCTGTGGTAGGTAGGACTTTGAGACCTGTGCCCACCCCATCCTTTCAATTTTGTGTCTACAGCCACAAAGGAGGTGAATAGAGGTGCCCACTTTGTGGTCCCTGTAAAGTGAGACAGTGGTAAGTTCTCTTCTTGAAGAAATGAATAAAGTCCATTCAGAGGACAGAAAATCCCTCATCTTGTTTTGAGACCCTAAAGAGAACATAGTATCTACGTGGTGAATGGTTGGACACATGAGGAAGTTTACAGAGACGTAGAAAAGAGGGCCTAAGGAAACAGTCCTTGGAGGTGAGGAGAAAAGGCTTATATTTTACACAGAATGTGTGATTTTCCCAAGCATGGCATAGTGGTCATGACATGTGACCTCTGGCCAATCAGGAGAGATAATATGGTAACAAGAGATGATGTTATAAAATCTGTGATATTAATGGTTTGGAGACAGCTGGAGGTTTTGATGAGGGAAATACTCCTGACGATTCTGCCTGATACCACAATGGACATGGTATTGCCATGGGGAGGTGATTATGTTAACTAAGGTTTCAACACAGGTACTGTTATTACCTTGAACCCAGAGGCAAACATCCTCCTCTTGCCTTTGATAGAACACTTCAGTCAGAAGTAAATAATGTTATACCTAAAATGGTAGTCTATCTGGTCTGGGGTAATTAGTCAAGTTTCAGAGACATTTGCACTCATCTCTGTATAAATATTTTGACTTCGTGTGTGTGTGTGTGTGTGTGTGTGTGTGTGTGTGTGTGATGCTGAGAGAAGCATTGTGAAGATCAGAGAACAACTTGCAAGAGTTGTTATTCTGTCCTACCATGTGGGTCCCAGGGATTGAACTCAGGTAGTCAGGCTTGGCAGCAAGCCCCTTTACCCACTGAGTCACCTCACTGGTCCCATTCTCTGAGTTTTAATGGCATCCACCTATCTGCAGTGACGATGATGATCATGATATGGAAGATAAAGTGATGAGACTGCAGCTTATCTTTGGCAGCTCACTGGGTAGAAGTTTCCATTCGATGCCTGTAATCCTCAGGATAGCAATGTGACATTAGAACACTTACCCTGATTTTACAGGTGAGGAGAGAGATTTAAGTAGCTTATCAGAGATCTCCCCAGTAATGAGCAGCAGATCTAGAATTAAACCGATCGGTATTGATTGAAGGCTCTGCCGTGCTGCCCTATCACAAAACTTCTAAGCAAATCTCAACAACTGAAGTCATTCTTTATAAAAGCCTTTCATTTTATCTTCCCAATAATCATTTTTGGAAGCAACATCCCAGACATGTGTCATCTTCTTAATCCAGTCCTTCATATGAAATTGGATGGTACATGTGGTTTTTATTCCACATTCCATGGACAGAAAACCTACTGTTACCTTTCTCTTCCTTACTACAGGGCTCTTTCCCAACCTTGTATGGGTCAAAGGGACGGGAACAGACACTGGGCTTTAGAGGTCTGCCTTTCCTCGCTGGGAGTAGAAAATTAGTCTTGGTGAAGTTTGCATTCCCAAAAGGTTTAAGAATCCACAGCAGAGTGCATGGCTTTGAGACCTCTTAAGCTGAAGACAACACTCCCAACATGTTGGACACTTGAGGAACAAATTCTAAATGTTTTGCTTGCTCAAAGATCTATAATGTTTTACATATTTTCTTTTTGCTGTTAGCTGATTTAAACGCCTCCAAAAAGAACTTTTTTTAATGAAAATTTTACTTTTGTCTCTTAGGCTGTTATGGAAGCAATAAGAAGCTGTGACAGGCTCTTAATCAGTCCTTCCAAAGCTGATTTTGGCCAGCTACTTACAAAGTCTCTACAGGAGTATACAGAAACTGTTCAAGTAAGTATTTCATGTCTGGAGAGACACAGAAATAGTCATAATATATTGATTTTCTTACCGAATCTTCTGTAGGTATCTGGGTGTTTATTTGAGATAACATCTTGTTGAGGCTTAGATAACTGCCTTTTTTAAAAAAATGAGTTGTGGGCTTTTGTTGTTCTTTCTTTCCCATCTCCCTACACAATTACACATGTCTTGGTACTATTTAGAGCCTTGGGTTAGACTCCCCTTTTTCGCATAAGAATTAATAAAAAATGACACAGGGTGAAGTTATGACCCTAATTCACCTATCCAGAGACTCAGTAAAAGTTGGAATTTTCCCAGACATGCGTACTTTTGCATATCAAAATTATGTGGAATCTAAGATATCCTCTGAACGCCACCACCATCATGATGGTGGGCTTTCCTCTGGGTGATAATGCTCCCTTGTAATCCCAGCACTTGGTAGGGAAACTGCTCCAAGTCTGACTTCAGCCCAGAGGACAGAGAGATTGCAAAGGCTGCCTGAGCCACACAGGGAAACCCTGTTCCAAACAACAATAACAATGACAAAACTGTGTGTGACACCTAAGGTTTCTGGAATTATCCAAACAGGACGAGAGCACAGTTACATGTTTGCACACACGTGTGTTTGTGTGAGTGAGCAGAGGTAGGTTAAAATTAAGTATTTCAGTTAACTAAAAAAACAAAGTAGATTAAGACAGTGGCAGCCACTTGTGAGGAAGCTAAAAGAACTGACACTCTCAGAGTGTCAGTTCTTTATTTCACATGAATTCAATCTCATGATAGAGACAGAATGACACACTTAGGGCTCAGTGAATGGATCCTGCTGAGCTGTCAACTACCCAGGGACACTAAGCAATCACAGCTAAGCCCATATTTCTCTAGCATTGGGTGGGAAGTATAACGGAAGATGCTCTTTAAGATTGGGCACAAGGCTACTATTTCATGGCTCACAGTGTGTAAAAACGAAAACAACAACAAAACAATTGAAATCTACATTATGTATGTTTGTGTTTGTCATTCAGAAAGATAACAAATTAAAATGACTTTTGTTTACCTACTTTCTACGTACACCCCTGTAAGCCATGGGTAACCCTTAAAATTTATTGTGACAATGGATTCAGAAAGCTTTCTTTGTGTGTGCCCAAATGTACCTTTTCCTTTGTTTAAAGCATGTAATCACAGTCACACCATCCTTGCATCCAGCCCTCAATTAACAGGAGAGTTTTCTTTAGAAGGTGTATTCTGAGTTGCCTCTGTAATGGCTAGCTTTGCCACCCTGGCACAACCCAGAATCACCCAGGAGGAGGGACTCAGTGAACACTTACCTGCATTGGGTTGTCCTGTGAGCATATCTGTAGTGGACAGTCTTAACAAGCTAACTGAAGTAAGAAGAACCAGCCCACTGTGGGCAGCACCATTCTCTAGCCGAGGGGTCTCAGAAATCACGCTGACACAAACAAGAGAGCGAGCCTGCACTCACTCATTTTTCTCAACTCTTGGCTTTGGACATTGTATAACAGGTTGTTTGAGGTTCCTTCCTTAACTTCCCTGCAAGGATGAACTCTAATCTAGGATTGTAAGTGAAGATATGCCTTTTGTTGAGGCATTTTATCAAGGCAGCAGATTGTTTCCAAATAAGGCAGCACCAATGGGATGACTCTCATGCATTGGTCACTTTACCCAAGGTCAAAGCCTGAGTGAGATCAATTCAGAACCTGTTCTCTGAAATCAGAGCTCCAAGGGAGGCAAGGGTTGATCAGAGGAGACTGTTCTGGGTCCTCTGTTATTCCATGTGGACAAGTTGATGGTCATGGGTCTGATATGGTAATAAATATGTTTTTGATTATCTTCAAAGGTAATTCCAGAAGAAAACAGCATGGAAACATATCTAGACCTCATGGTTATAAAATAAATGTATTTTTGCTATGGTGAATAAAACAACATTCATAAAACAAGCTGATATTTAATAAATTCCTGGAATATTGTTGAGGCTACTAGATTTTCCTATAAATAGGTGGATTGTGATAAATTATGAATGTCTGGTTTTGAGCAATCAGGCACTTTCAGTCAATGTACCTGAAGGACAATTTTCATGTTTTTTAAATAACTTAGGTGGTTTCCATACCCAGTAATCAGGTTATATTCTTTAATTTTATTTGTCTGTCTGCTGGGCAAGTACCTTTAAGACATGCACATGACTGACACTCCATCCACCATGTTTTCTTGTGTTTAAACTGCCCATAGTGTTCTCAAATATAGAAAGAACTCAAATATACTACTTAACTTGCCTTGGCATTTCTTTCCCTATTTACAAAATGGAAAACAGCTTCTCTTAATATCTTACATAGCCCTTTTCAGATAACAGCAAATAATACCTATGAATATATGAAGATTAAACCTGATGGCTCCATTTTCATGGAATAGTTTGTTAAGGTATTTTCAAAGGGGCCCCAGAATCTTCCAGCATTGCCTCCCACTGGCAGGAGATGACTTAGAAGACTGTAGAATCTGCCTGGCTGCCACTGTTTTCATTAAGCTGAGAAACCTGAGAAAACCATCTTCCTAATAATACTGAAGAACAAGTTAGTGACAAAAGGCAACCTGAATTTGGCATTTTGAAATCTAAGAGTCTCTTGAGTTGAATGGCCATCAACATGCAGAGAGGAGCAAAAGAAAACCCAGGCTTTTGCCTTTCGTTACCTGTGTGTAGGCAAGGGTCGAGATTACAAACTCCCACAGCTCTTGTTTGGTCTCATTATTTATAGTTCATGCCTTTGCAGAGAATGAAATTTTTTAGGAATTATTCATGGTGTCACCGCACCAACATCTCCCCAGGGACTTTCCCTTCAGTAGACCCAAGGACACTCTACTACCCCTATGCAAATCCTTACAAGGGAGGAAACTGGTACATTGATTTGGTCATTCAACTAATGCAGCCACTATGTTGAGGCCACAGCCATTAATAAGACAGAAAGGTAGTCACCACAGCCAGGAAGGATGTGCCATGCTGTGCCAGAGAGAAGGGCTGATGGTAACACTTCTGGAGTAGCTGGGAAAAGGTTAAGGTGAGCTGTTTGTCTCCTAAGGTCGCTTACTGCTGTATCCACACAGTTGTGTAGTGCTCTCTGACTCTTAACCTCCTTTTCCCAGAATGAAGCAAACAGAGTCATTGCCAAGAGTAAGTAATAAACGGCTGAGAATCCCATCTTCTTTGCACCCTCTGACCTGTCTTGCCCACATCGGTGAAGTACACCACTGTGAGGAGAAGCTCTGTGGTAACAAACTGAAGCCTCAGTCCAATACCCTGTGAGGAAGCGAATCCTGCTTCCACAGGATGACTGGAATTAGAAACAGGTCTTCCACTCTGCCTGTGCCTCTCTGGGCAACACCTCGATAGCCACATGATGAGAAACCAAGAGCCCCAGATTATAGATACCCTGGTGTCAGTTTCCTAACTCGCAGAAGTCATGAGATGAATAATAAATGCTGTATTGAGTTGCTAGGTATTGGGATCATTTATTACACAGCAATGGCTATCTAATACAGCACAGTGGTGCCTCAATGCAAATGGGATGACTGAGCATGACTGCAGGAAGAGTCTAAGTTATCAGATTAGCTGAAGGGTAGAGATGCCTTCCAACCATGGTAATGGTGTCTATGCAGCTTGTGCCAGGAAGAATGGTGAACAGGGGCTGCTGAGATGTGACACTTTGGGGGGTGAGCATCAGCTACAACAACAAAGGTAATCAGCTGGACAGTCATAAAGATTTGAAGGGCTTTCTGGGGGGGGGTATAGCTGTCTATCTATCTATCTGTCTATCTATCTATCTATCTATCTATCTATCTATCTATCTATCTATCTATTTTTGAGACAGGGTCATGCTTTATAGCCCTGGCTGGCCTGGATCTTTCTGTAAAGAACAGGATACCCTCAACCAAGCCTACCTTTTTCTCCCAAGTGCTAGGACCAAAGGCATGTGCCACCAAACCTGATTTAAAAAAAAAAAATCACTTAATAACTTTACCGATGTAATAACAAATGTGTGTAGATGTAAACAAAACAGTCGTGACAAGCTTCATGCTTGTACCAGAGTGTGTTATGAAATCTTTTAGGCATTTTAAAAGATGTTTTAGACATTAGATCTTTTAAACATTTTTTTCCTAAACATAGATTTGAAATAGGTTGCCTCCTCTTCTGAGCAGAAAGCCTGGGAAAAAGCACAATAACCCAAATCTCATGAGTTCTTAAGATCCTAATAAAGACACAAGGGAGCAACTTAACTTGCTCTTTGCCAATTGATTTCTACATCAAATTACCCTAGTACAGTCATTACTGAATTTCTTTCTCTATCTAGGAGTTGACAACAGGATATCAAGGCTCTGTTGTGTGCCTGCCTCATGGGCAAACTCGGAAAAACACAGGCTTTAGATTTGGATGAGTCCCAGCTTTCAAAGGCAGCAAGCAGCACCTTACTTGGAGGATGACAGCACCGTCTAGGGAAAGCCATCCATCCCAATACCCAAGGACATCTAAGTCCCAGTGTGGAGCAGAGAGGAGGAGAATCCTGAGCCACTCCATTGCGCAGGCTTATGCACGTATGTAACCTTACGGTACAAGCACATGCAGAAATTAAGTGCATGTTAGCACACTTGTTCCAAAGGCTCCCCCACTCACCCCAAATCATGAGGAGATTTCAAAGGAAGCTTGGGGGGTTCTCCTCCTTTTTCTCCCTCTGACGCTGAACATCAGAATTACAGGGACTGGAAAAACAAAGGGAAGGTGGATAAAATACAACAGTGGAGCTGCTGTGATTCGAGGGGCGAAGGGGCTCCCGGTAGGTGTCACTAAGGGCACTGTAGAAATGATCTGACAGAGAAAGGAGGGGAGGGAAAGATGGAGGGAGGGAGAGAGGGCTGGGGAACTGTCTTCTGCGTAAGGATGAGGACTAGAGTTCCAGTCCCCTGCACCGTCGTAAATGGCCAGTGGGTGCAGAAGCAGCCTTTTAATCTCAGAGTTCAGGAAGTGAGGAGGCCACCTGCTGAGCTGGCCTAGAGTTATCAGTGAGCCCGGCTGCTGGTAAGAGACCTGCCGCAGTGCGGACAGTAAGCAAGCCACCCAACTTCTGCCTCTGGCCAGCACAGAGGCACAGGCATGCACACACACACACACACACACACACACACACACACACACACACACTCACACACACTCACACACACTCACACACATACATACATGTGCACACACATACATGCACATATGAAGAAAGAAAGGAAGAGAGAAATAAAGAAAAGAAGAAAAAAGAGAAATGCGAGCCATGATATGAGACTTAAGCAGTCCTTACAGGTGGGATATTTACAAAAGTCATTGCATGACATGTTAACTCTGGTGAAATAAAAAGACCAAACTGTCAAGTCACTGTTTGCCCTGTTCCCTTTAAAGCACTGATAAAACCAATATTTGAATGATTTCATTTAATTGCTGCGGAAACTCCCGATGAAGTGTAATTACACATGTGCACCTCCGGAGAGTCTCAGTCACAGTTATTGACTTCCGCTGCTTGGTGACACTGAATCTAGAATTGTGTGGTCGCAACTGCTCTCTGCCTCTGTGTCAGTGCACAGACCATCATCGGTAAACGGAGCAGGCGTACCAGAAAGTGTGGTCCACCAGGATACGATCCATCCTACATGGAGCCAGCCACTGGCCTCCTGAACTGCGACTTATGTGATTATGAAAAAGGAACGAAAATTCTAATTTTATTTAACTGAAATTAATTTAAATTTCATTTCCGATAGGCATATGGCCAAATATTTACTCTAATTGGATGACACAGATTTATGGGTGAATAAAAAACCAAAACAAAGGGAGGACATGACTGTTCCTAGATCATGGAAGGGATTTTTTACTGTTGATATAAGGGGGAAAACTGGCCAAGGAAGACGCCAGGCTCAGCAGGGCAAGTAGACTAAGCTGGACCCTGAGAGAAAAGAGGGGGAGGGGGGAGCAAGAAAGGAGCCACTGACCAAGAGAGGCAACCTGGACCAAGAGGCCAAGAGACAGCCACAGCCAAAATGTCTAAGCTTTATAGGGATGAGGATGGCTAGGAGGAGCCACAGGTGCCGAGTGCGACTTGTCTCAGCATCGAGCTCTGACCATGGGAACACCAGAAGGGGAAGCAGGGTTTTATTGTATCAGTACGAATTGCCACCTTGTGACCCAGGTTGCCTGAACAGTCAGAGGTGAGCCAGAGCTCTGCAGAGATTCCCAGATGTGGACAACAGTCACATGCAGTGGCAATGGACAAGGTTCTGTATGCGCGTCGCTCAAACCAAAACACTGAGCAATGTCTGAGGGTGGCCACGTGTGCCTATAACCCCACACTCATGAGATTGAGGCAGAAAGATCATCTGCCCAATTCAAGGCCAGGCTGGGCTACATAATGAGAATTGGTATTAAAAACAAAAAACAAAAAACAAAAACCAACTAACAAAAAAACTTTTGAGCAATGCCAATGCCCATGGATGCCCTCTGCATTCCAAAACATCAATATCCCCATGGAAATTTCTTTTTTAAAAGATTTATTTTCATTTTTAGATTTTAAAATATTATTTTAAATTATGTGTTCGTGTGTGTGTGTGTGTGTGTGTGTGTGTGTGTGTGTGTATGTGTGTGTGTGTGTGTGTGCTTGGACACATGAGCCAGTGGAAACCATAAGAGGGTGTCTGATCCCCCAGAGCTTACATACTGTCAAACTCAGGTCCTCTGTAAGAGCAGTTTAGTGCTTTTAACCACTGAGATATCTTTCCAGCTCACAAAATTTTCTAGCTATCTACCACAGCCCAGCCAGAACAGACTACTAGAATAGACCATATTTAAACCTAAGTATGCTACCCACAAAGAATGTTCAAGAAGAAAAGGAAACCTTTAGAGATGCCAGGAATAAATAGTATTAAAACTCAAAACAAAGAGAGGCTTTTTGTTTTGTTTTAAATCGTTGGATCAAAACCTGACATCATTACCTCATTACACTTTAAGTTCAAAGTTGACAGTACTTCTCATATAAAGACTAGATCAAGCATAGATACTCATTCATAGATAGCGGCCTCAGAACTTATTCTTGCTCCTTGTACAAAGACCCTTCTGTCCTGGGACATTCTTGGATGGTACCAGACACATTGGCAAAGAATGAATAAGACAGAAAGCTAAACACCAAGAAGGTTCAAGTCATTCAGCAGACATTGATTTGACCCATGGAATCGCCAACATGTCCCGATTTGCTGATCCTAACCAAACGAGTGGTTTGAGACTGGAGGGTTAAAGCCCCAAAGAGCCACATCTGGAAAGTCTTGGGGTGGGGGGAGACATTGCCCCACACACAGCCAGCTGCCTTTGTGTGCTCCGCACTCCTGAGTTACTTAGCCTTCCATTGAGACACAGCATTGAAACATGTAAGCACTCGTGTCCTTTTGGCGTGTGCCAGCAGTATTATGAGATCTGGAATCGTTACAAGCCATGGGCATAACAGACTTTTTCATTCTCATTTTGATTTTGCAAGATCTGAGCCACGCATGGTTAAGCACCATTTCTGTGGGGATTAGCCAACATGGCATTAATTTCCTACAAAGAGTCACACATTCTCAGATGGAAATGCTTTATACACAGTAACTCAGGGCTGGCATACTCAAACAGGGTTTTATTTGGGGGAAGAGTACATGGCCATGCACATATATGTGGAGGTCATAGGTCAATCTCGGGTGTCATCCTTGGATGTTGTCCGTCTCATCTTTGGCTTTAGCTTTGGTGGTTTACTTTGGTTTGAGGTAGAGTCTTTTACTTGCACTGTAGCTCACCAAAAGGGCTGGACTAGCTGGCTAGTGACCCTTGAGGGTGCATCTGCATCTCCCCAGTACTGGGGCAATTACAAGCCCATACAACAAAACTCATATGGGTTCTGGGAGCAAACTCCAGTCCTCAGCTGATGTAGCAGACACTTTATTGACTCGGCCACCTCCCCAGCATTCAGATGCCATTTCTTCTCAGTAACTATTCAGTCAGCAGCCCCGGTGGATAGGCATACACATCCAGATGGATGTAGTTGATGAAAGGATGCCTAAGAGGTGCAGCCTCTGGTAACTTCATCCCCTAACCTTGGCTGTCAGACACATTAGCTTCTGAGCTCCCATTTTTGCAACTCCTGGTGCAGACATATTTACGACTCAGCAATCATCACTGCAGATACATAGAAATACAGTCGAATGGGGCCATATGCCACCCTTATTACAGGATCGGAGCCATCTTTAAGCTCATACCCATTTTCATTGACCCTGAATATAGTGGAACGAGCCTTAAATCTCAGTTCCCAACTGGTAGAGCAGGAGGATAGCTGAGTTTCGTGGCAGCCTGAGCTACATAGCGAATTCAGCATAGCCTGGGCTACAAACACAGAAAAACCTAGTCTAATAATAAATCAGCTAATAAGATATAAATTGTGATTGAAACTTGTTCAAAATTACAATAAAAAGTTAATTCTGCATCCCCCGCCTCCCTCGGGTACCCTTTACAGAGTATACGTCATGATTTCTGGGTGCTCTTTGGAAAGCCCAACTATCAAGGATAAATTAGGGGTCAGTTGCTAGATTATAAACCTATTAGTGAGTAAGTTCTCCTCTGTTAAGCCACAAGGCTAAGATTCAGGCTGACCAAGGAGGAATTACGTAAGATCGGAGAAGGCTCAAAACACAGGAGTTGAAACAAGGAAGCCGGCTGGTGGACCACAATTTCAGCATGTTGGAAAGCAAAGCATTCGCAAAACATTTTATATCTAAAAAAGAAATATTAAATAATCCTAAATGGAGGTCTGTACAGCAAGAAGATGGCTGGGTGTTCACCAGCCATCCTGGTTTAGTTCTCTCCTTCTCTGCTCTCCTCTCCTCCCCTCCTCCTCTTCCTCCTCCTCCTCCTCCTCCTCCTTCTTCTTCTTCTTCTTCTCTCTCTCTCCTCATATTCTATATTAAAAGTGCACATGCAGCCACAGAAATGAAACACAGCAGCAAAGCCTACACTTTGATATTCAGAGATGGTACCAAGCTAACTACCCGCAGACTCCCCTGTCTCTTATTTCTTTGGCAAACCTCTCTCCATTCCTCCTCATGTGTGGGGAATGGTCTGGAAAGAGAGCCCACAAAGTGCTTTCCTTGTGGAAAGTAATTTTCTCATGCTTTCCCCTATAGGTTGCCCCAGAATACACAACTCATTACTGCAGAAGAAGATGGAAAGGAGGGCTCCCCAGTTCACTGCCCCTCCTCAGAGGGACCTTCTCAGAGAGCGGAAGCCTGTTCAGCTGCAAATGTGACCCTGAGATATGATACCCTCAACAGTGAATGCTGTAGTGTATGAGACAATAAACCCCGATGGGCCCACTTTGGGGACCGGCTCCCCGCCCCCCAACCCCCACTGCTTGAAGTTCGAAAGCCCCATGCCTTGCTCCTAAGAGCTCTGCATGTGTTGTTACTAATGCACACAAAATGTGATTAGCTGCCTCAGAAAGGCCTAGAATCACTCCCTTTCTGACTAGATTACTGGATAATTAGATTGGTGGCACTCTTCCCCATCGGTGGCTGTCAGAAGAAATCTGTCTGCTTCTGCTCAGATCACTGTCAAGCCACACAGGAGCAGACAGACAGTGGCACTGTGGGGCGATGAGGAAAAAAACAGGGGTGTTCAAAGGATCAAAACTCCTGCTTCTTTTCCTAATAATGAAACCTTGGCAATGTTCAATGGACTGCAGTGTATTCAAATGGCCACTGTATGAGATGAAGAAGAGATGCCAGGGGAAGCCTGTGCAAGTGGGCTCAGTCTGTGTGAGTGAAAAGCTAACCGGAGGACTATGACATCTCTGCGTCTGCAGGTGAACAGGCACCCGGATCCCGCTGAGAATGAAGGCAGTCAGAGAGGATGCTTGAAAGCCATGCGCCTCCAACCTTTCATAGCAGAGAGCAAGTTCAATCACACACAGAGATTGGCCCCTCCAGCTCCTTCTCTCTTAGAACAAAGGCAGATTTCCCTCTGCACAGTAGAAAACACCTCCCCACAAACAAATCCTCCCATGAACCACCCGTGAGAGAGCAAAACCAAAGAAAAGAAGCCATAGGTCCCAGGGAGTTTCCTACCTTCTGACATTATGACATGATGCCATCTACAAAGTTTGTGCTAGGGAACTGTGCGATCCAGCCACGAAAATAAATAAGTAAATAAAATCACCAAAAGCATCTTCATAATGTTTTAGGTAGGTGATAAAATTGTGTACTCGTCGGGATCTTTGGCTGAAGGATGTTACCCACAGTTCCTATGGGCTGATTCTCTCTTGACTACATTGTTGCTAGGGTAAATTCCAGCAGCTCTCCACTTCTTGGAGGTGGGAACTGAAGTCTTCAGGAGATGAAGGTTGGATGTGGTAAATGGATATTTCCAGGGACAAATTGTTTTACTTCAATGTGGTAAATAGTCCTAATATTATATTTGTGATAGAGATAAGAACATTGTTTACATATGGGACCAATATAAGTGGCAACTTCAGAGGAACACATAAGAGGGATGTACATATGCACAATGAAATTTGCTTCAGCCACACAGAAGAACAAAGTTATGTGGTCTGTAGAATAAACTGAATGAGGCTGGAGAGAATTGAAAGACAAATATCAGGGCTGGAGAGATGGCTCAGTGGCTAAGAAGACTGGTTCTTACAGAGGATCCAGATCTGGTTTTCAGCACCTAACCAGGGATCAGCTGCCCCCTCTTGTCCTCTGGGGGCACTGTATGTATGCACATGGTACACAGACATGCTTGTGTACTGCATGCACATGGTGCACAGACATGCATGCAAGCAAAATGCCTATATGAGTAAGATAAAGTAAATACATGTTTTAAAAACATCTTCAAGAAGGGAAACAAATATATGCGTTTTTTATTTGTGGTTACTGGATAATAGATAAGTTACAAAGGCAGAAGTTAAACTGTTTAAGGACACAAAGGGGACCATCAAAAATGGGAGAAAGAGTGAGAAAATAGAGGGTAGATGGGTATGAATGGGTAACTGTGTGTGTGTGTGTGTGTGTGTGTGTGTGTGTGTGTGTGTGTACATATACGTAAGCTCACTTTTCAAATACATTTTCAAAAATAGAGCTTTGGGGCTGGGAAGTGGCACTGACAGGAAATACTGCACCTTCGTAAGAGCAAGGGTTTAATGCCCTGTGCCCATAGCTATGTAACTCTGTAATATGAGCACTGGAGGAGCAGAGGCAGGAGCATGCCCAGGACTTACTGGCTACTAGTCTAGCTAAAATGTCAAGTTTTAAGTTCAGGGAAAGACCCTGTCTACTACCTGTGTGTGTGGGCATGCATGTGTACACACATACACACACACACACACACACACACACACACATCATATAAACAGAGACAGAGACAGACCGGCAGGGCAGGCAGGCCGGGCAGGCAGGCAGACAAATAAAGCTTTCCACATAAAGATTCTCTCCCTTTATCATCACACACAGGCTCGGCAGTCACTTCAGCAGTGGGTATACAACGTTCCATGGTCTCTGATCACAGGCTGCCAGTATTAGGGACAGAGAGCCTGTCACTGTCTGCAAGCTTAAGACATGAAGGTGGTTCTTGCTGTGAACAGGTAAAACCAGAGACTTTGTAAAGCTCTTCATAAGATGCTCAAGAGATGTCAGCTCGAGAGGGTGAGATCTGTGTCTGTCAAACATTTGCTTTTCAGTTCTTACTCTCCTGAGAAGATGGTTCTAGAGGGATCTTCAGCTGCTGTAGGGACTCATTGCTTCCTCTAGCTCCAGATGCCCACTGAGGTCCAGTGGGTCCTGGGTGATGCAGCCAGCCTGGACAAGGAGCCAGCCTGCCTGGAGCTCAAAAGATGTTACTTCAGAACACAGGTCCATTGAAGAAGCAACAGTGGACTGGAGTGTAGCTCAGTGGACAGTGTACCTGCTTGATCATGGGTGAAACCTGGGGTCCATCTCCAGCAACAAAAAAAGAAGAAAGGTAATAAAATGCCCTTAGACGGCTCAAATGTTCATGTCATACTGAAGAGGAAAAAGAGGCAGTATCTTTTTTAAGTCAGTGGAATAGAGCGCTGGAGAGATGGCTCAGCAGTTGGGAGCACTGACTGCTCTTTCAGTGGTCCAGGGTTCCATTCCCAGCAAGCAAGCGGCAGCTTACAACCATCTCCATTTCCAGTTCCATCTGACCTGATGCCCTCTTCTGCCCTCGACAGGCACTGCACATCTGTGGTCCACAGACATGGTAGGCAAATCAACCATACCCATCAATATATAAAATAAAATGTAAAATAAACTCAATAGAACAGAGTAAAATCTGGGCTATCAGGATTGTTTTGTTTGTCACCAAGTATTTCATTGTGAACATTTGTCCATCTTAGTGGAAATTCCATGGACAAAGAATAGAACTTACAAACAAACCCAAAATCATGTAATAAAGTGCCCCCCAAGTCTGTAGAATAATAAGTAACACAGGTTGTTTCTAAAAATATATTCTCTCTAGAACTTTCACTGTGAATATTTTAATTTCTAAGTCTGGGATAATACCAAAGAATCCGTATTCTGTTAGGAGTGCTTGCAAATGCTCTCTCTGGAACGAGCCCATGGTTTCCTCTTAGATTCAAAGGTCATTTCCAACCTTCCAGAGGCACAGAAATTCAACTGGATATTGGGGCATTTTGTGATGAAATCCATGATATCGTTCAGGAATTCAGCCACATCGGACTGCTAAGCATTGCTGAGGCTCCTTTCAGGCCTCTTGTGATCATTTCCCTGCCTTTGTGGGCTAACACAACATCTGCAGGACTTCAATCTAGAGAAAAGGGTTTCACCTTTGTGCATGGGATGGCTATGCTACATGTTTTCAGCATATACAGGAATCTGAATGCCTGATGTGTAACAAGTTTTAAATTATTATGCAGCATCACACACACACATGTACGCACACACACACACAGCTTAAAACTGCCGACTTGGCGATGCCTACAGAGTAATGTTGTTTTCCATCATGTTTCCAGCGAAGGAGCAAGGCTGATGAAATGTTAGAAGAGAAATGATGTCTGTTGCTCATCTCTTCTTTGCAGATTTTTGCAGACGTCACGATGCCTCACAAATCATCGTCTTGCAAGGCAGCTGCATACCTCGGGACTGAGGCTATCTTTTTCCGTACTTCCAGGATGAGGCAAGAATTTGGACGGTGACCACAAGACACCCCTCTGCAGCTGTAGTGATGAGCTGGGTAACAGAATATGTTGACTAGGAAGTCATCGGCAATGTTGTAACTGTGAAGAGAAAGGCTCGCGAGCCTCATGATCCAGGGAGATTAAAGTGCAATTCTTAAGACAATCTCAGAGCGTCAAAGCTCTGATATACAGCCTTAGCACAAAATGATTTTAAATGCATGTCTATCTGCTAATAATGTTAGGTTCATAATCTATTGTCGACTCGAGTTTAATTTTATTCTTGTCTTTACTCAGAAGTATCGCATGCCTCATTATCCCATCCTGGCATGCCTTCAGAGACAGAGATGACGTGCAGGGAAATTACTGGAATGAATTTCATCAGTGTATTTTTCTCAGTCATACTGAAGTTGCATTTCAGACTCCAACATCTTTTTGTTTGGTAGGAATGGGGGTGGGTGACTACATTTTCCTGTGTAATTGCCAAGTTTCTTCTCACACTCCCACACACTGTATCCTGTGTTAGGCAAGAACATAGTTCTTTTAAAAAGTTCAGGATGGAGAGGTGGCTTAGCTATGAAAGTGCACAAAGACCGGAGTTCAATTCCTGGAGCCCATGGGAAAACTGTGCAAGGACAGTGACATGTGCTTATGGTCCTACCACTGGGAGGGCAGAGGAAGGCAGATCCTGGGGCCCCGTGACTGCCAGCATGACCTAGGAGACCAGCTCCAAGTGGACTTTCGGTCTCCAACACACAGACATACATGTGCACATGCACATACCACACACACACACACACAAACACACATATATACACACACACATATACACACACAAAAGCTTCACTTTCAAAGCCATTATTTGTCCAAGTAAAACAAATGTTCACATGCAAAAAAAAAAAAAAATTGTTGTGTCTTTCCCCAATGACAAAGAAAAAGAAGAGGATGTCTAATTACCACCTGCATCTCAGTGCCTGTTAAAAGCTTCCAGAGTGTTCCCAGGCAACACTCTTTATTGCTCTTTAAGCCATTTCTCCCATTTTATGAAGAGAGAAATAGTCTGTTCCAATGCCTGTGTTATTATGGGTACTAAATGCTTTATAAATACAGTCTGATAGTAAATATTCCATAATGAGGCAACAGGGGACTTGGGAGGATAATACTGAATGTGGAGCTTTTAGTCTCAGATCCATCTTGCTGTCTGTTTCTACAGGAGAATGCTTCTTGGACCCTCCTCTTAAAATCCCTGAGACGCTTATTTATAAAAAAGAAAAGACATTGGAGAGATGCTTGGGAGTTAGGGCTCCTGGCTGCCCTCGCAGAGGACCAGAGTCTGATTCTCAGAACGCACCACCATGGCCGCTCATAAGCACCAATAATTCTGGTTCCTGGAGCTATGGCATCCTCTTCTGGCCTCCATGTGTACTGCATTCACAGTGTGTACATGCACACATGCAGACACAAACACACACACACACACAATATACGCAAAAATTACATAAATAAATCTTTTTTCAAGAAAACCCTCATAAACTCGGGGACCTGGGATGTATCTCAGTGGTAGAGTGTTTGCCTAGCTTTTATACAAGAAGTTGGACAAGAGACAACAAAAGGACAGCATATCTCTCTCTCTCTCTCTCTCTCTCTCTCTCTCTCTCTCTCTCTCTCT
>OU015755.1:6676485-6689109 GCA_907169655.1 Acomys percivali | reverse complement strand
CTCTCTCTCTCTCTCTCTCTCTCTCTCTCTCTCTCTCTCTCTCTCTCGTTGGTAGCTGTGTCTCCTATTGGTGGGAATGACCCTTTGTGTTAAATGTCCTTGAAGCTCAGATAAATTGTTGCCGGCTAAAAGACGAAGTACACATCTTGGCATTTCCACCCCCTCATATGCCTTCACAAATGGTTTACATCTTCAAAAGACCTCACCTTCATTATCATTTATATTGTGGTTTGACACTCCTCTGTGAGATTTTGTAGTGATCACTATGATCTGGGAGGGAAAGGGTCACTTCACCCCATAAATACACCAACCCTTCATAAATATTCATCAAAATGAATTTACAAATCCACAACTCTGCCTACGTTGTACTGCTAACCTCTTCTCAACACGGTCCACTCCAATCTTTCTTGGGAGTGTTTGCTTTGCCAAATAAACTGTTTAAACTGCCCTTGTCTCTTACTGAATTCTTTTCTTCAAAGAGAACTCCCTTCCCTTGCCACATCCCAAGTACAATCTGCAACACAGCAAAGACAGACAGACAGACACATAAGCAAACCCCAAGCCCAAAGAAGACCTGTACCCAAACCCCGCAGCCCCACCCAGGCCACTGTCTTCAAGGGGAAAAAAATTATTAAAAAAAAAATATATGCTCTTTAAAAACATGAATCTCTTGGAATAGGGTGTGTTTTAAAACACTAAAGTTGCAGCAAGTGCTGGAGTTCTGGAGAGCGTGTGTTTTGAGAGAGCAATAATGAGGAAGAATCCTTTAATTTCATCTGAATCATTAGGTGCCTGTTGTCAGGTTTCATTAGTGATGAAATACTGGAGGAGAAGCTGTTGGATGTTGCTGGCCCGCCCCTCCTTGGAGGTCTCTGCAGACTTCAAATGTTTCAAGAGGCATCCAGATGAAAGGGAATGGAATACTCCGGGATGGAGGGCGGTGGTGGGTGGAGCACATCCCTCAGGCTTTAGGCAGAGTTTTTCCTGCCCCTGGAGAAGAAACCCACCTAGCCATCAGCACAGCTCCCTCGTGCTGCCTTCATCTACACAGACACCAACAGGAAACAGTCATCTCCAGGGACATCAGTCTGCCATCTCGTCTGATCAGTACATTAAGGAGAAATAAACCCACAAATGAATGAGGAGAGAGAGAGAGAGAGAGAGAGAGAGAGAGAGAGAGAGAGAGAGAGAGAGAGAGAGAGAGAGAAATAAGTTTCCCGGTGCTACTTCCTGCTGAAGCAAGCTCAGAGAGAGACATCTTTGTGCCGACATCTTTGTGGACACAGCACAGGCTTGCTCAGGTGTGGCAGCCTAGTTAGGGAGCCCCTCAGCCACCCAACACCTGAGGAAGAATTAGAAAAGGGCCTGCTGCCTAGAAAACGACCCCGTTGGTTACTTTGCACAACACAGAAAAAGAGTAGCTGCTCCTTCAGCATTGATGTAGCTTTTTGGCTGCTTTTTCCCCCTCCTTCTTCTTTCTCCTTAGCCAGTCAGTTCACCCATTAAAGAAAATAAAACACACTTAAAACAGTGTTTCCTAATATCTATTTGGAAAAATCACATCCCATGTCAGGAAGAGCAGAGCCTGTAACCAAACTTTCATTTGCTGTGTGACATCCTGCTGTGCAAATACCCAGACCCCAGAGGTGGTGCTTATATTCTAAGTATTCTAACGCAGCCCCTTACACAAAAGAACTTTGCTTCTAATATGTGACCTGCTTTGAAAAACCTATTAAATACTTTAAATTTCATTTCTGAGGGGGCGGAGGTTATTGGATGCTCTATAATCCAAAAGCCAAAACAAGAAGCAAGAAAACCACAATGAAATTCACATCACGTCCCACCTTCCGCCCTCTCCTAACACGTACATTAATGGTTCTAGTGACAGGGAATTCATTCACTAGCCTTGCAGTGTTTGCTTCCCTTTAGGAAAATTTTTATTTGCACTTTACAACTATCATTAACTTCAAAGGAGAGTGACAACTCTCAAGTTATTAAGTTAAAAGGCAGCCAACTTTTCAGCTGGAGTCACTGCAAATTAATTCTGTCTTACGAGGCCACATTGGGTCATTTTCTGAGCCAGTAGCAATAAATAAAACTTACTCTAATAATATAAAAGGCGAGGGGGAGGGGGGAAGGTAATGCTTTTCCAATAAAAAAATGCTCCAAAGTGGGTAGGACCTAGGCTCTGCCTAAACCATGGACAACTATTTCCTACCTTCTGTGGTTGAAACGTTATTTTTCTATATTGTGAATCCCTATCTTTCTTCCTGGTGAGCAAACAAGAGAGAAGTAGTAACAAACAAACAAAACAAAACAAAAAACACCCCGTATTCTCTGGATCTCTTCTGTACATGTATTTCCTAGGCTCTCTTGCAGCTAGTTGCCCCTCTTGGATGAATGAAAAACAAGTCACAGTGAAATGTGTTTTCCAGCTATCAACACTGCTTGTCTTCTTTCCTTCTTTCCTTCCTTCCTTCCTTCCTTCCTTCCTCACATCTTTCCCCCCTTTCTCTATAACTCCCTTTTTTTTCTGCCTCCTACTTGGCACCCAGATGAAAGGGTCAAGACATAAAATTTAAAGACAAAAAAAAAAAAAACCAAACAAACAAACAAACAAAAAAACTCAGCCAGGGGGTGGTGGTGCAAACCTTTACTCCCAGTACTGAGGAGGCAGAGGCAGGCAGATCTCTATGAGTTCGAGGCCAGCCTGGTTTACAGAGTGAGTTTCAGGACAGCCAGGGCTACATAGAGAAACCTTGTCTTGAAAAAACAAACGAACGAACAAAAAAAACGAAGCAACAACAACAGCAGCAGCAAAACTCAGTACTATAAAGACCCTTTATAATAAACTATACAATGAAAGATAATGAAAATCAACTATTTTAAAGGCTCCTAGAACTCAAACTTAAAGCTATAGGAACAGATAGAGCTCTGATGCTGTGAACGCAGCTGACATAGCATTTGGCAAGTAGGGCTTTTGAGCAATGAACACAGTGATTGGTTAAAAGGACTGAAAGGGAATCACAGGCCAAATAGCACAGAATGTCACAAGAGCACTGTTATCAGGGACATTGCTACCATGGCTCTGTTGGTGCAGTGCCTGCATTGGAAACATGAAGACCTGAGTTTGGTCCTCAGAGCCCATGAAAATGCCAGGTGTAATGGCGCTTGCATCATGCACAGTGGGTTTGAAGAGGCTTGCTGTCCAGCTTGTCTACCTGCAGGCCAATGAAAGGCCTCGTCTCATCCGTAGAAAACGCAGTCGTGGTGCACCCCTTTAGACCCAACACTCCAGAAGTGGAGGCATGAGGATCAGAAGTTCAAGGTCACTCTCAGCTATGGAGGGGATTTAGAATTTGAAAGCAAAGCCCAAGAAGAAAAGTTCACTACTGGGAGTCATGGGCCTGTAGGAAATACTTAAAGACATTGGTGAAGCTGGATGACGTCATTAAAGGAATGAATGCCTGAAGCTCTTATAGGTTATGAAACCAACAGGGGATTGTTAGGCTTTAGCTGGCAGTGGTTCATAAAATTACCTGTGAGGACACTGAGTGTGGTGACCCTTGGGAGACTGAAAGCAGAGGATTACTATGAGTTTGAGGCCAAGCAAAGTAAGAAGACCCCAAACAAGCAAACCATACCAAACCAAACCAAACCAAACCAAAATCACCTAGTTAAAACACTGTGGTAAAAGGTCTCCCCTGAGTGGAGAATGACTTTTAACCATCATTTCACAGAAATAATATGAGCTTGATTCCCAAGGAAGATGGCTGAGTTGACTTCTGAGCACCAGGAAGGAAATGGTGATGTCTTGAAAGAAACTGTTTTTGAATATCAATGAGTCAGTCAGAGTGTATTAGTTACCTTTCGGCTGCTGTGCTAAAACACCATGACCAAAGGCAACTTTAAAACGAGAAATTTATTTGGGCTCTCAGTTCCAGAAGGAGAAGGATCCATGATGGAGGAGCGGAGGCATGGAGGCAGGAAGGTGATTCTGAGAGCTCACATCTTTTTTTCTTTTAACTATTTACTTATTTGCATTGGTGTTTCGCCTGCATGTGTCTGTGAGAGGGTGTTGCATCCTCTGGAACTGGAGTTGCAGCTACAGACAGTTGTGAGCTGCCGTGTGGGTGCCGGGAATTGAACTCAGGACCTCTGGAAGAGTAGCAAGTGCTCTTAACCACTGAGCCATCTCTCCAGGACCAAGAGCTCACATCTTGAAACAGAAACAGGAAACAAAGAGCAGGGACTGTAAGTGGTGGTGGCATCCCCAGCAATGAACTTCCCCCAAACAGCGCCACCAACTGGGAACCAAATGTTCAATGCCTATGACTAAAGGGGACATTTTCATTCGAACCACTGGAAAGAGGCATTAGGGAAAGATAGGGGTTCATCACCCCACCCTAGAAATAAATGCTAAGATAATGACTGCTTATACCAGATTATCTGAGTAAGTCAGGAACAGGGCAGCTCACTTTCCAAGAGGAAAAGAAAATCCCAGGCAGGCAGTACCAGGTGGGAGGAGCAAGCTGCCTTCCTGCCTTCCTGCCTTCCTGCCTTCCTGCATGCAGGAAGAGATGACCTCCCGTGGTGTCTGCTGAATCTCTTATGCTCTATGAGAGTAAAGTAAATTTGCTCCCCTGCTCTGTCTCCAAAATGAAAATGTGTTCCCATTAACACGGGCATCTGCATATGAAACTGCCTGCGTCTTGAAGTAATTCTAATAGCGAAATGAGAGTTCTGCTAGCCACATGCTGAGAGTAAAAAAAAAAAAAAAAAAAACTACCTCAAGACAGAGCAAATGACACAGCTCTGGTCCCTTTAGGTCCCACAGTGCGTGGTACTCTGCTAGAACACCATACATGATCAGTAAGCGCCTATTAGCGCCAACATTTTCTTTGGTCAGGGACAATCGGTGCAGTAGTATTCATGGTATTTTTAGGAAATTTCTTCCCCTTTCTATTTTTTTTTTTTCATTTTTAGATGAAAAAAATAAAAAACAAACAAACCAAAAAACTAGTGCATGCGTTTGGGATCTTGTACATGTGTCTGTGTGTGTGTGTGTGTGTGTGTGTGTGTGCGTGTGCATGTGTGTGCATGTTTTTTTGTGTGTGCCCATGGCCACAGGAGTTAGGTATCTGGAGCTGGAGCTACAAACTGTTATGAACTACTTGACTTGGGTGCTGGGACTCAAACTCAGATCTACAAGATCAGTACACATTCTCACCAGTGACCCATCTCAATATATGTACATCTCAGGCGAGCCTAAAACCCACAGTGCAGCCCGAGCTGGCTTCAAACTCATAATCTTCCTATGTCAGTCTCCTGAGCCCTGGGATTGCAGACGTGGACCACCACATAGGGCTGAGATTTTGAACAAGGCAAGATGACGACGGTGAGGGATTATTTCCACGAGGTCTTAGCATATTCAGAACTATTCATATTCAGGAGTAAGTAAGAAACTATGTGTTCAATATGTTCAATATTGACACCCACATAGGAAATCAGCGGGAATGGCGAGCTGGGCCTTTTGTGCGGTGACAGCAGCATGCCAGGAGACTTGAGGACCTGTCAGACTCCTCAGACCCATGCGCCTTCTAGGAATGCAGCAAAGTCAAGAGTTTCCCTTCCAGTTCTCAGGACCCAGGCTTTTTTGCTTAGGACAGTTTATAAGGCAAAAGCAGGTTCTTGTCATAGTTCGCGAGTAGACGTTTCCCCAAGAAATTGGTATCTAAAAGTCACTAAGGGCCTTTTAATGGCGGGCAATGTTGAACAGAAATAGCTAGCCTGGGAGCCTCTAACACCAACCTTGGCTCTGGATTCTGAGACACAGGACAGCAGAGCAGTAATTTTAGGTTATGTAAAAATAATTTAGAACATCATAGCCCTTCTTGGTCTCATGATGCTGATGCTACTTGGGAGCTTTTTAATTTAAAACTGCATGGCAGGGACTGGAGAGATGGCTCAGCAGTTCATTGTACACACGGCTATCTACTGCAGAGCGCAAATGACCTGTAACTCCAGGGATCCAACGCCCTCTTCTGGTTGCTTCTGGTACTACACTCACATGCTGCACATAAAGACAAGCAGGCACACACATACATAAGAATGAATCTTTTAAAACTGTATGATTATATAGATTATACTGAAGGAACTATAAAATAATTCTATCCATATATATATATATATATATATATATATTAATGCTTTTACCTCAACACCTGAATAAGAGGTCCTCATTACAGGATATATTACTTTTCTGTCCAGATGAATCTTTTCTACTGGCACCACTTTCTCTTAAGAAGGTGAGCAAGAGATTAAGTAGAAGATGGAATAAAGGTGGGTTTTCCATATTTTATTACAACTTTCAAGCAGAAAGTTGCTTTTTCTCATTTCCACCACCATAACATGCTACGTGCATGCGCACATGCACACACACACACACACACACACACACACACACACACACGGCATGACATTCATGTAGAAGTCAGAGGGCAACCTGAGGGGGTTTATTCTATCATGCCATGACATGAGTCCCAGGAATCGAACTCAGGTCTTCAGACTTGGCTGCAAGGACCTTTACCTGCTGAGTCCTTTCACTGACTCTAACTTTGTTTTTGAGTGTAGGTGTGAAGGAATGATCATAGCTATGAGCAAATAGGTAATATAAATTTAGGGGGCAAAGATAGAAGTTAGGAGAGGGGGCTGAAAACCTAGAGCCAACTTCTCTGGAATACTCTCAGCTATGACTTTTGGAAATGCAGACCAAGCTCTATTTGGAGTCCTTCATGAAATTGCTTTGGCATGTTGTGATGTGTTATGATAAAGATGAAAACCTCTGGTTGGGACACTTAGTTACTTGAAGGGAAAGGCAACAGTTCCACTTGGAACCACTTATGGTGTTAGGGAGTGAGCCGGGACTGGGCAGAGAAAAAAACTCTTAAAGTCATGTGGGACAAAGCATAGAGACCCCTCTGCACAGTCCCAAGGAGTGATCTCCTTGCGGAGAAATCACCTTTCTTTTAATGTCACAAATGTCTCTTTAGTCACTCCTCCTGGCTTTGGGTTGGAAAATGTTATTTATAACACTGGGACGCTGAGAAGTCCTCCTTATAATTATCATCAAAAGTCTTCCCCACATACAAACAGGTGAGGAGCAGTGGCAGTCTCAAGCCCGAAGATGCGCAAGTGGCCAATGGTACTTCTGTTTTGGAGTGGAACACTGAATTCAAACATTAGGCCCAGGGAGGTGGTTCAGTTTAGCAAAGTCCTTGCCACAGAGGCGTGAGGACCTGAGTTCAGTCTCCAAAGTTCACGTAAAAAAGCTGGGCCCAGTGGTCCATGAGGCTCTCCCTTTTCAGTGAATTTAAGACCAGTAAGAGACTCCACCTCAAAACAACACGATGGGTGGTACCTGAAAGACAAAAGCCTCAGTTTTTCTCTAGTGTCCATGTCTCTAGTCTCTGTCTCTGTCTGTCTGTCTGTCTGTCTGTCTGCCTGTCTGTCTGTCTCTCTCTGTCTGTCTCTCTGTCTGTCTCTCTGTCTGTCTCTCTGTCTCTGTCTCTGTCTCTGTCTCTCTCTCTCTCTCTCTCTCTCTCTCTCTCTCACACACACACACACATTCATGAACACAAACAAATCATTGTTAATAACTATACAAGTGTTCAGTGGCAAACCCAAGTCCTTACACTGTTCTACCACCAATTTGAATAGCAAGCAGAGGCAATGCAGAAAGCACAGCCCAAAGAATTCAGAGTTCTTGACCCCTGGCTGGCAAGCACACCAGCTCCTCAGTGTGCAGGTCTCTCTGCCTGCGTGTGTGCACAACTTGGTCAATGTGGAATTTTATTCCACTCATAACAGAGAAAAATCTCATCTCAGGCTAGGTTCTGGCTCTGAACTCTGCCGAGCAGTGTGCCAGGCAGGCACCGACCTGCAGGGTAAAAGGAACCATCTCATCTATTCTAATTGCTGTCAGTGTGCTAGGAAGCTTGTGAATAGACTTTCCCTCCCACCCGTTTGCATTTCTGGGTGGCGTGTGCATGCATGTGGCAGGTTCCCTGGTTCTTTGTGTCTGGCAAGTCTTCTTAGGAGCAGGAGGAGGCAGAAGCTGAATGCTTCTGGCCTGCGGTTCACTCAGGGCAAAAGCATTTGGAAAAAGTTAACCTTGCCTCCCCGCCCCTTTTCTGTTTAGTTTGTACAGATCATTAGCAAATGAAAAGTGCTCCACAAACAGAACAAAATAGGTTTTCACACAGGCAAACACTGAGCCATAAAGATGAGAAAAGCGGGATATTCGGTGCAGAAAATCTCATTAGAAAGGAGTCAGCAGGCGCTATTGATATACAAGACAGGTGTGATTACTTTGATGAGGTAGTTGGGGGGGGGGTCAACTTTTGTCCTCATGGGTCTCTGGCCTTTGACCTGTGCATTGTATCCACATGTCATCATTTTTAAAACGTAGTAACATTCAAAAGATGGTAGGGGGAAATTCTCCTATAGAGTGAAGAAAAGGAATAAAGATTTTACTTGGAAATGCCAGCCTCTTATTTCCTCTGGGAGTGAAGGATCATGTCAGTCAATATTTATCATTTGTAATATTTATCTCACTTAACCCCCTAGTGCTCAGAATGGAGGAGTCGCAGTTGGGAAATGAAACAATGGTACCTAACTCGTGTATGTCTGGAGACCAAAAGTGTCAATGGAGCCTGGGATAGTTATCCTGCATCCCTATCACACTACAATGTAGAAAAAAAATCACACACACACACACACAAAAGTAGAGTTTAACCAGATGTTCTTGCTTTTATGAGGTTTTGAGGTGGGATAGAAAGACAGGGGTGTGGCAGGCCCCAGGCGTGAGAGGACCCTGACTTCATGGAGTCTGCCTGAAGCCTCTCTTCAGCTAACAAGCACAATTCTAGCATAATCAGCCACACTGGCTACAAAGGCTGCTACATGGAGTTAATTCTCCTTTTACATGCATGGGTATTTAATGTCAAAGTAGCAAGGACCCAGGCTCAAGGCCTGAAAATAGATGACCTCATATACATTCATATATTTCCCCTGATGCGGCTGGAGACCCTCAAACAAAACTTGACTTTCTTTATGTTAAAGATGGCCTATCACATCGAACCCTTGTGGGTTAGATTTTAACTTCCCTGTAGTAATCCTATGAGGCTACACACACACACACACACACACACACACACACACACACACACACACGCACAGGAACCACCCTGGGATCAGACAGACCCCTCATGCTTAGTGACTCTTCCTTGAGAAACCTACTTGGGTATGTCTAACTTCTTTAAAAGAAAAATATTATATTTTATTAGTTTATTGTCTATATGTAGTGTGGGATTAGAAAGGGAGATCAGAAGATAACTTAGAGGAATTATCTCTTTCCATCACAAGGGATGGTCAGAGCATCCCTCTGCCCCTGGGGTGGTCAGGTCAACTCAGTGCCCCTGGGGTGGTCAGGTCAACTCAGTGCCCCTGGGGTGGTCAGGTCATCTCTCTGCCCCCAGGGTGGTCAGGTCATCTCTCTGCCCCCAGGGTGGTCAGGTCATCTCTCTGCCCCTGGGATGGTTAGGTCACCCCTCTGGCCCTAGCTGTCTTTCTTCTGAGTGCCTCTTTCTTTTAACCCTTTTATTTAAGACTCTAATAAAATGTGTTCAGCAAAATCCCCAGCTCTGCCTCATAATCTGGCCAGCTAGACTCAAAGCCAGGACTCCTGGATGGGAGTGAAAGTCCTCACACTGACAGAAAAAGCCTTCAGGCTGTGAGTGGCGGTGTGGAGCTGTGCCGCCTTCAGCCATACCCTCGGAATACTAAAAGTATTATGTATTTCTATTGTGTGAAAACAGCCTTTCGTTGATTCTTCTTCCAGTAAAGGTCACGACGCAATGAACAGAGACAGGAAAGTCACCTGAAGTCCTGAATTCTTCATTCATGTCACTGATACCAGCTTAACTAACCTTTAAAACTACTTAAGTGTTCTGAGCACTGGGAGATACCAGGTTTAGGAAGCAGAATTAAAGCAAGAGGGATCTTAAAGAACAGGGTGGTGGTTTTGGACACAGGCCTGAAACAAGGAGGTCTCTCTTCCAGTTTCTTTGCTGCCCAGAACCACACTCAATACACTCATCGCTAAGTTGGTATGAAATGAATTCTGGCTGTTTGTCTGTTTATTTTTGTTTTTTAAAATCATCATTGCCTTATTTTGTTCTTTAAACAAAGCTCTTTTGGTCTCCAGTATTTAAAAATTTGCTTGTGATTAAAAAAAAAAAAAAAAAAAATCACCAAGGACCTGGGATAAAGGCTTGTATGTTGTTTTCCTTTTCCACAAAAATAAAGTTTTAATTTTATTAACTATTATAGGTGTGTGTGTGTGTGTGTGTGTGTGTGTGTGTGTGTGTGTGTGTACACATGCAAGTGGGGAGGTATGTTGACAACTTTTAGAATGTGGTTCTCTACCACCACTATGGATTTTGGGAACGGACTCGGGTCTTTGTAACTTGTGTGTCCTCTTATGCTGCTGATAGTGATTCCTGCGGAGAAGGCAGCTGCTTAACTCCACTGGAGATTCTTCTTCAAGTGTCTGACTTCCCTTCTCGTGCCTTATGCATTCTGACGGATCCTCATGCCAGTCAGCCGACACAGACTTGGCTCTCCATGTCAGGCACTGAGCAGATGCTAAGTTGGTCCTCCACTCTTGTGTCCAGATTGATCACTGCCGGATCATAAAATGCTAAAAAGCAGAAAACCCTGGGATGAATGAATGCTGATGGTGCCCACTTCTCTAAATCCTTCTAATGGAATGGACCCCTGCGAGATGAGCAAACACAAGAGAGATGCTGTGTGCAGTCTCCTGCTACACTCTGAGAAAAAAAAAGGCACTATACAAGATAGTGAGACAGCTCTCGGTGGGCACGCCCCTTGCTACCAGGCCAGATGACCTGAGTTCAGTCCTCCCCGGGACCCAAACAGTAGAACACAATAATGGAATTCTCAAGTTAGAAGGAAAGAACCAACTCCTGAAAGCTGTCTTCTGACCTCCACACTCTCTTGCATACAAACATACGCACTAATTAAATAAATAAAAACAAATGTATCTTTTTAAAGGGATCAGACAGCCCGTTTCTCACTATCGGCAATGACATGCTTTAAAAAAACAAACAAACAAAAATGGATTTTGAAGAAGTATTTTTTTTTTTTTACAAGCAACAGAAAACTAAAAGAAAACAAGGAAACACACCAACAGCCAGTGCTGACCCTGCAGGCAGCCTCTCCTGGCAGCAGCCTTAACCCGCCTTCTCCTCCTTCTCCCCAGCTCCTGCTTTTGGCTTTCAGCTCCCGCTTCCCTTCTGTTCCAGACACCGAGAACCTGATTTCCTGTGACCTGCTAGAAATTTAATGGAGAATTAACACCAGGTATTAGGCTGCAAATCCTTCCGTTTTAATTATCCAGCTCTGTGACGGAGGTCACTGCTGCTTACACGGACACCGAGACGGCAGTCTTGTCAGAACAACTGTTTCTGCATTAGCATTTGCTTGAAATTTAGACTGAAAAGGAGTGCAGAGGAAGGCACTAAAATCAGATGGTGGGTAGCCACAGATGTAGTCCGTGAACTTACCCAAAACACACATTCATGAAAGTAGTAAGGGAAAGTGAAGTCCATATTTGCCTTTGCTCTGAGAGAATGGAAAAACAGTTCAAAAACAGCTATGCTGTAACAGGTTCCTTGTAGATGAAATATATTTTTAAAACTGAGGTATATAAGTTCATATATCATCTTTCGTATTAAACCAATTCATTAATAAGATATAACAACTTTATCAACATTAACAGTCTATATACCGCATAAAATTGTCACTTGCAGACAAAATATAAGCAAACGAGAAGATAGCCAGTTTATAATCTTCTGATACATACTTTACAGGTGAGCTACGGAGGAACCCATAAGTTTGTCCTCCTTAAAATAGATGGCAGATGACCGAAGAGCAGGGACTGCATGCCCTTAGCAGAGCGTTCCCATCGCCAAGTGTGTGGATGGCTTCATCGGCTCTAAAGTGTGTTTTCTTCCCCATTTTAAATGGCCCCTGAAATTAGCACGCTTTACAAAAATGTCTGCCAGCCAGGTGTCAGCACAATGCAGCCATTGCTAGTGCCAGGAGTGGAGGAAATCCCTAGAAACACCAGTGGAACGGCCTCCGAGCAGCAGCTCTTGACCAGAGGTTCAGGGAAGGCCATGGGCGTGGCAGCTCTCCGTCACGAAATTCCTCAGCATCCTATATGAAGGGCTGTTAGCAAGGACTTGGTTTAATTAACCTGTCTTTGGCGCTTATGTATGGCTGTTGCAGTATGAATCAGGGCACACGCTCAACTGTCATTCCTTATGTGTTGGGCCATCAACTTTCCATTTGAGACAGGAATTCTCAACTGTGTGTTACTTGCTAAATAGGCTAGGCTGTGAGGTCAGCCAGCCTCAGGGATCCTGTCTCTGCCTGTCTGTGGAGCACTGGGATTGCCTATAGGCCTGTCTGTGCCATCGTGATCAGCATTTGTGTGTGTGTGTGTGTGTGTGTGTGTGTGTGTGTGTGTGTGTGTGT
>OU015755.1:6641613-6663201 GCA_907169655.1 Acomys percivali | reverse complement strand
ATGTGTGTGTGTGTGTGTGTGTGTGTGTGTGTGTGTGTGTGTGTATCTGAGACAGAGTCTCTTCATATATCTCTGGCTTTTCTGGTACTTACTAAGAAGACAAAAGCTGCCTTGAATTCACAGAGATCCTCCTGTCTCAGTCTTCCAAGTGCTGGGATTAAATCTGAGTGCTACCACACCTGGCCATCAAAGGCACAATCTTAAAGTTGTTTATGAGTCTGGGGCCTCTTGACTTCTGGCTTTTTGTTATTCAAAGACTAACATGAGTTACACATTTGTAAAAGTTCTCTGATTCACTCAAACTTTGTTTCCAGTGAATAAAATTAACTTTTGATCACTTTGTCAGGGTAGCCACACCATCATCACATCTCCCTGGCACGTGTGCTCATTGCATCACAGTTCACTGAGCCATATGCACTGAGTGCTAACAGCCTGCTGCTGCCCCTTAACCAAGGCCTCTGAGTCACTCTGGAACAGTTTCTAGAAGGATGGGCTTCACATGATGTGTTTTACCAAAGAAAACACAAATTTGAAGAACATGCTTTTGAAATCAGTATGTTACTACCTGGACCATATTCCATCTCACAGGATTTTTGTTACATGGCCCTGACAATCCACATCTCCAGTTACTTCATATTAACAGAGTTAAAGTTCAAACATAGTCAAATACATCATTGTATTGCATTTAGGCTTCTAAAAATAAAACATATCACACATGCACACACAGAGAGACAGACAGACACACTCACACACTTACACATATACACATAGACAGACACACACACACAAACACGTTTACATATACACAGAGAGAGACAGGCACATTCACACACTTACACATACACACACACACAGAGACAGACAGACACACTCACACACTTACACATACACACACAGAGACAGACAGCATACTCACACACTCACACACACAGACTCTCTGTCTGTCTGTCTGTCTGTCTGTCTCTGTCTCTCTCTCTCTGTCTCTCTCTGTCTCTCTCTGTCTCTCTCTGTCTCTCTCTCTCTCTCTCTCTCTCTCTCTCTCACACACACACACACACACTGTGCATTATCACCAATGGATGGACCTCATTACTCAGGAAATAAAATGCATCTGCATCAAAGACATGCCATACAAATCCCACTAAGCCCATCAAAAACTAAGGCATTTTCCCAAGGACAGACAGACAGGAAAACAAATGGATAGATATATTAGTAATTACAAATGTGTAAAATTATGCATGCAGGGCTGGGACATGGCTCAGGAGATAAAAGGCTTGAACACAAGCCTGAGTTTGAACCTCCAGAACCAATGTGTATCCAGCTATGGCAGCACACTTTTATAATCTACAGCAGTGTGTGAGGCAGAGAACTCCCAGAAGCTCTTGGGCCAGCAAGCCCGCCATATGCAGTGGGAAACAAACAGACTGTATTGCAAACAGGGTAGAAGGTGGGGATTGTCACTTGGGGTTGTTCTCTGACCTCCACACACACGCTGGAGCGTATGGGTAGGCATTGATTCAGAAGGTATATGGAAGGCCAACACTATGAGGAAAACACAAAGTAAAGCGACAATGTCATTACATTTTAAATCTCACGACAGGACACCTGTAGCAGGTGAGGAAGGCTCACAGAAGGCACCCTGAGGGTGGCACTGTCCCTTAAAGTGGCCCTGGATGCAGACATCTGAAAACATGGCACTGTATTACTTTGTTAGGAATGGCAGTGAGAACAGTTATGCATAAGTGTGGCTGTGAGGAAAAGCAGATTGCCGTGTGCGGCTCATTTCTCATGTGCGTTTAGCCTTCCATTATCTCACGCCTGTTTTCCAGCTGATGCTTATGCATGAGGCTGTCATACTCTTAGACTGTGCATGTATTAATGCCAGGGTCCCCCTTTATCTCTATCCTCTATCCATGGGGCTCTATAGCCCATACCTGGGCATTTGTTCTCAGATAATGGAAATCAGTCACCGACACATACCCAGAATAGAGATAAAAAAATAAACCCTTATAGAATTGCTGTTGATTTAAAGTAAAATTAAGTTGTCTTTTTAAAATTTTACTTTTTTTACTTATTCCCTGAAGCTTTCATAACGTATACTGTGTACCTTGACTGTATTCCACCCCTAACTCTCCAACTCCAACTCAACGCAGGACCCTCCCTCACACCTTCCTCCCAACTCTTTTTATTCTTAACCTGTTAGGCACCTTAACAGTTTTATTTGTATATTTATTTAGTGTGTAGGAGTGTATGTGTGTGTGCTATAGTGTGTATGTGAGAGCAACTTTTAGGGGAGTCAGAGCATCTATCATGTGAGTTCTGGGGACCAAACTCAGGTCATCAGGCTTGGTGTAAGCATCTTTATCCACTGAGCCATCTTTTAAAAATCAAATATCTATTTATTTTGTTTCTGTGGATATTTTGTCACATGCATGCCTGGTGCCTTCAGTGGCCAGAAGACAGTGTCGGTTCCCTTGGAACTGATGTTGCAGATGGCTGTGAGCTGCCAAGTGGGTGCTGGGAATTGAACCCAACCCCTCTGGAAGAACAGCCAGTGATCCTAACCACTGAACCATCTCTCCAGCCCCCTCACTGAGCCATCCTGCCAGGCCAAGTTTATTATTTGTTTAAGTTAACATTTCTACCAATGAGAACTAAGCCAAATGTCTGTGGCTTGCAAACCACTGCAGTAGAAACAGATCACGTGAAAAGAGATAATAAACGGTTCCAAAACAAAGCTCTGTGCGTTATGTCAAGGTAAGCTGCAAAAAAACAATCCTTTGCATTCTAGATTCAACAACCACGCCCCCTCTTGTGTTTAGATCATCTTATAGTATCAGGTTGGACTCGAACCTCCACATTCAACATAGACACTACTTGTAAATGTTTAACAGTTCACTACCCAAATCCCTGACTTTAAGGGAACATGCAGTTCGCTTCATTGGTGTAGTCGCTTTATTACCTGCTGCATCTGTGACCTTTCTCACTGCTGTGACCAAAACCACTTGGCAAAATCAGCCTAAGGGAAAAGGGTTGAATTTTGGCTCATGGTTTGAAGGGACACAGTCCATCCTGTTGGGGAAGGCACAGCAGGAATGTGAGGTGGGTGGTCACAGTGCAGCTATCACCAGGAAGCAGAGACACATGAATACTAGTGATGAACTAGGTTTATTTTATCCTTTTTATTCAGTCCAGGATCCCAGCCCAGGAATGCTATCATCCACATTTACTTATCCCACTTCAATTAATCCAACTAAGTAGCCCTTTATAAACATGCCGAGATGTCTGCCCCCTAGGTCATTTGAAATCCCATTAAGTTGAGAATCAATATTATCCACCATCCCTACTGAAAACAAATAGTTGCCACATAGTCACAGAGGTACAGATGAACTCTCTGCTTCCCAGTGTTTAGGGAGAACAGTGCAGACTTCGCACCTCAAAGCAACAATTGGCCTATGTATGGCTACTTTGGTTAACATACTGAAATACAACCTGCTGGAAAAAAGGGTGAGATAGTACCCTCCTCCAAAGTGTCCTCAGACTCTAGCTATCTTGACTTCAGGAGCCTTGGAATCTTGTGGCCCTCCGATCACCCAGATAGGATTCTGCAGCTCCTTGCTTGGGCTCTGTCAGGAATGCTGCCATAGCAGCAAGCACATCAACACCGTAGCTCTCGCCTGCTTGTACAGACCCAGGCTGGACCAGTACCACACTATGTGTGAGCTGAAGATGAAGGCCACATCCCAGAGTACTCTTGTGAGTGAGGGGAGATGGGATCACACTTTCTGAGCCACCATTCAGAAACGCTTACAGCAACTTGACCAAACTTGGTTTTGTCTTTTAAAACTAATAATAAAAACGAGGCTTGCATTTTATGTGTCTGTTTACCTTTATTTCATTTTTCTGATCATTCATTTTTATGGTACTTCAGAGAAGCACTGGCCCATGACAGATTGGAAATAAAAACAGAATCGTGTAACACTAAGTCTGAGGACGCAAGCACTACAGGGAGTGTGGCCCGGGAGCTGCCCTAGTTTCCTTCCGCGGCTGGGATAAAGTCCCCTGACAGAATACAGCACTGGGGAGGGTGGCGGGGGGGAGTGGGGGTGGGGAAGGTTTCATGTTAGCCAACAAGGCCAGGGAATAGCTTACCTCATAGCAGGGAAGTCAAGATGGCAAAGGCTCAGGACAGCTAATCACGTCACAGCCACAGGCAAGAGCAGGAGACAATGGTGAGTGAACGGGTGCCTCCTGCCCAGGGTTCCTTCTGTGTTCTCACATCTTTGTGGACACAGCCCTTATGAAATGGTGCTATCTACTGTGGGCAGGCTTGTCCCTCAGCAATTAAGGTAATCAAGACAATCACCCACAGGCCCACCCGGTCTGGACTGTCCCTCATTAAGACTCTCTTCCCAGGGGATTCTAGATTACAACTGATTATTAAGGGAGGATGTGAAGGAAACAGGAAGAAAACACGGCAAGTGCCATTAGCATAAAAGATGAAAGCTCTCTATTTTATACTGCTCTCCCTAACTCCAAACAAGGAGTTTAAAGACACACACACACACACACACACACACACACACACACACACACACACACACACACACACACTATCTGTTTGGGGTGTGAATGCAGCACTGCAGCGCACTTTTGGTAAACGCCTCCATCTGTATTTCTTGCACCTGACCACATTCTCAGGCGATTCTTGTGGTTTTAACACATAAAGAAAACATGCAAGTTCAGTGGAGCCTGTCTGTCAATAAGCATATCCTACTGCTGTTTACCTCAACAACAGCATGACAGTCAAAATCCAGGTGCAGAGATTTCTCTGTGAAATTGGATAGTCCTGACTTTTCATCAGGAAATAAGTTAGAATCGATGGACATCATTATTCAACAGCCCACTGCAGTTTACACTTGGTATGAACTCAGTAGGGTTAGTTGATAGGACGTTCGCGTGCTTCGTTTTACCCAATTTGTCAAGATACCACTACAAAAAAATTTTTTTTGACTTAGTTTAAAGTTTAACTTGGATTTGAGTGGTGGTGACATGAGTGCAAACACATCATTAACTGGCTGAAGTAAATGACAAGGTATTTAGAGACAAAATGAAAGGATGCTTGACATGGAAACACTGAGAGAATGCTCAGACAGTGTGGGGTCTTGAAGAGAATGGCCCCTCTAGGCTCCTATATTTGAATTTTTGGTATCCAGTTGGTGGACAATGTAGGAAGGATTAGAAAGTCTGGCCTTAATGGAGGTGTGGCTTCTCTGGAGGGGTGGCCTTGTTGGAGGTATAGTCCTGTTGGAGGTGTGGCCTCTCTGGAGGGGTGGCCTTGTTGGAGGGGTGGCCTTGAAGGAGTTCTGACAATGTGTGTGGTCTTTGAAGTTGCAAAAGCCCATGTTAGGCAAAGGCTTGATCTCTCTGTCTGCAACTTGAAGGTGAGACGTGAGCTGGTGTTCCAGCACCATGCCTGCCTGCCCACCTTCCTGCCGCCACGCTTCCTGCCAAAATCATGGACTCAGCCTCGGAAACGGTAAGCAAGCCTCCGATGAAATGCTTGCCTTTATAAGCTTCCTTGGTCACGGTGTCTCTTTATAGCACAGAAAGGAACTAATCCACTATAAAGCAAAGAGCAAAACCGAACTAAGAAGGGGCTGGGGTACCTGGCTCTGCATTTGTGTGGGTGCGCAGCGAGTTGCACTCTGGGCTGCAGAGTGAGACCTTCTGTCAAAATCAAGAAGGGCTGGAGAGATGGCTCAGTGTGTAAGAGTGCTTGCTGCTTGCAGAGGACCTAAGCTCAGAGCCGAGCACCCATGTCAGGTGGTTCACAAACTTCCTGTAACTCCAGCTCCATGGGATCCAAGGACATTTCTGGTTTGAGGGTACTGTACACACAGGGCACAAGACAAGCATCACTGCCTTGGGTAAGTTACACACACACACACACACACACACACACACATATGCACACAAACACACACACATACACACACAGGCAAGCATGCTCACATATGCACACACTCACACACAAATGCACACATTCACATACTTGTGGTCTGTTCCATATAACTTACATTTTTTTTTTTGTTAAAACCAGTAGCAATGAATGACCATCAGTGAATAAAAGACTAAAGTTTATGAGCAACATATTCAAAATTATTATTATTTTATTTTTAAGACAGTCTCAAACTGCAGCCAAGGCCTTGAATTTGCAGCAACCATTCAGCCTAAGCTTCTAGACCACTGGAATTGCAAGTGTGTTCCACCACATCCAACTTTCATCTTATTTATTTATTATTTATTAAGACAGGGTTTCGTTCTTTAGATAAGGCTGCTCTTTGTAGCCCAGGCTGGCCTTACACTCAGATGACTATCTTGCCTCAAGCTTACTGCCAGACTTCCCAGCATGTGTTGGCATGCTCAGCTAGTTGCTATAAACTTCAGTTTGTTTTCTCATACACTTACTTATTTGTTTGTTGTCGGTATCGGTTTGTGTATGAATGTGTAGTATAAATGATGTGGGTCCTGGGGACTGAACTCAGGTCCTCAGGCCTGGTAGCAAGGACCATTACCTGATAGGTCATCTTGCCTGCCCAACAAACTTCACTTTTAAATAGATTTGATAGAAAGTTTAGGCATATAACTTGATAAAAAGACAGACATTAAAAAAATTAACTTTCCAAATAGAAATCAAAACCATAAAAATTTAAGTTTCCTTTTAGTAAAGGTATTTGATAGAAAAAAATGTTAAAACACACACACACACACACACACACACACACACACACACACACACACACACACACACACACACACACACACGTCCCGTGCCATTCTCAAATTTGCATTTCCAAATCCAGTCAGCCAAAGTGATAGTTTTAGGAGGCGGGGCCTTTTGAGTGGTCTAGAGGGCAGAGGGGTCACCAGCACATTTATAGCTGTGGGGAGGAGCATGGGGACTGTTTAACTTCCACTGAGTAAGATGATGGCTAGAAGACTGCTACAGACCAGGAAGGCCGCCGCCATTCTCAGCAAACTGCAGTAACAGATGCCACCTAACCCAAGGAACCACACTACATCTGCTCGAACACAATGGAGCCAATGGAGTGATGCTTTGAAAGCCAAATTCTCACAAATGGGCTGCTATTCATATATTTTGACTCACAAACACCAACTGTAATAAATTGACACAACAAATTGCCAATTTGGGGAATGTACCGACCAAGCAATTCTGGAATCCATGGAGGTGTTTGGCATTTTCCAAATCTCTAACTTAATGGTGTTAATAGACTATGTTGAGTCAAGCTGAGATACAACAAACACAACCGCTTTCTCTTTTTCCAGGCTATTTTGTTTGTTTATTTATTTATTTATTTATTTATTTATTGTGCAGCTCATCTTCTGCCGTTTGTTGTGAGACACTTTCTCCCTTAGACTCATGTGTTTGTTATGTTTTCCTAATTGAAAGAAAAGGCAGCATTGATATATTTTCTCACATGGTTGGCCTTTCCAACATCAGCATTGGCAGCATCAGCTTTAGAAGGTCGAGAAGAAGAAAGTATGGCTCAGCAACAGCAGAGGAGCTGTGCAGAGGAGCCCAGGGACAGATGGTAACCTTCATCCCGGCAGCTGGTTCTTCTCATGTCCACCTATGCCAGCTTGTGATTTTCTATCGCATATATAAAGTGCAGTCATGTGTTTTGCTTATAAACTTGCCCTTGCTTGTTATAAGAAATTACACATGACAGATTCTCCTGGATGCTCCGGAGAGTCTGAGGAGAAAGTCACATGATAAAGTAAACCATGGCTGATGCCAGCTCTGATCCGCAAACTATGCATCACTACATTCCATTCGCTCGTCTGTTAAACTCAAACACACGTGTAAAGGCACAAGAACAAATCTACTGGTGTGCCAGGGATTACACCTGAGCGATGAGTGTCCCAGAAGACAATCATGATTGTATTAGTTTTTTTTTTCGTTTCACTTCTGACAGGAAACAATGTAATAAAGGAAGGGTTGGTTTATGGCTTAAACCATAGTGGTGGGGAAGGCACGATAGGAGGAATGTGAGACAGCTGGTTACTTTCCTTTCAAGTAAGGGAGCAGAAAATGGACAGGAAGTGGGGCTGGGCACAACACCTCAAAGCCCAATCCCAGGGCCTGCTCTACCCAGAGAGGACCCACGTTTTAACATGGCACATCCTTCTGAAACAGCACCACAAGCCAGAGGCCAAGTGTTCAATGTATGAGCCTGCTGGGGACATTTCCCATTCAAACCACAGGAAGAACCCATGCAGGCCTCTGTAAGCCTTGATGTGAATGAGGCTACAAACAACACACTCTTTACTGTCAGTGGCAGGCGCACGGGAAGGCAGTGCTGTGACACCATGAAGTGTCTAAGTGAAAGGCAGGAGTGGGAGAAGACAGCCATGCTCAGCGAATTTATCATTGGCACTAACACATCAGAGGCAACATGTGACCCCACCACAGAGGTGCAGGACTCGCTTACAAAGAAAAGCCGAAGCCTATGAAAACTGAGTTTTGCCAAACCCAGGATGAAAGACAGAATATGCCAGGGATCCCAAAACAAATGTCCCAAACGCCTAGCCATCAGCAAGGGACAGGAGCCAAGCCTAACCACTAGGGACCATGTAACAGCCAGTGTCTACACTGACTCAGCTTCTGAGTGGGTACTGTAACATCTCTGAGATGGGAGGGACATTTTAGCAGTATTGGTGCTAAATTATAAATCCTTATAACACCAGAAGCGGGCACCCCAAACATGGCATGACATATCCATGCAATAAATGGGACTTAGGGCATGTAAAAAAAAAAAAAGGCTCAGAAAAAAGCTGTTGTCCTGCTCACAGAATTGAACTGCCAAGGCCAGATTTGATCTAGTACCTGTATTTTATTCTCTCTGATTCATTGATTGTGAAACCATGGCCTAACACCCTCCATTTCTACCCTTTACAAACACTTCCTTCCTTGTGTTTTCTGAACCCTCTCTCAGCACCATTTCTGTTTTTCACGAGGTCCTCAGGAGCAAAAGCATTTCTCTAACCTGTGCTGAAACCTAGGTTTGTCAATATGATAAAAAGGGACAGGTTCACCTTGCTGTGCAGCCTATAGAATTCAGTGGGACTTCCATAGAATTGCACAGCCTCACCCAACAGACAGAGACTGGGAGCAGCCTGGAGCTGAGACAGGAGCGGCCTGTATTAAAGCTGTACACCGTCACAAGGCCATCTGACCTGTTCTTCCCTCTGTGCCAATGCCAAGGGCAACAAAATATCTGTGGTACTTTCATTTTATTCTTCAGCATAAACATTGAATCTCCACACAGCATACTGTTTAAGCCGAAACTTGCTGGCAGAAGGAATATTAAGTAAGAGTAAACAAACTTATAAAACCACAAACATGTAAACACTGCACTTAAAATATTTAGAGAAGGCACAGAGCCATAGAGTAGTGATGATGTGTGAATGGCATCACATGGCTAATTTTTTTTTTTTTTTTTTTTTTTTTTTTTTTTGTCTAGAACATGCTGGCATAGCTGATATGCCAAAGGGCATCTCAGAACACATAGGGCTAATTTGTGATCATTTCTTATACCTTGGGAAAAAAGACAGACCGATAAACGCCAGCCAGTTTCCACTTCTCTAGAGATCTACTCCGGAAGGAATGCTAATCACCACTAACTGCGAAGACCCACCCAGGGAGATAAAGTAAAGAGTAAAGGGACTGGGCTATTTCCTGGGGGGGGGGGGGTGAAATCTAACATCCAGAGTTAATTATCTGGAAACATCTACACTTCTGGCTTCAGAATTCTAATTGAAAGGCTTTTTAGTGATCAAACATTTAATATATGGACCCAATTGTAGGTCCTACAGCTTAAGAACTATTTTCCCAACTGCTTTCATTTTTTTTTTTTTTTTTTTTTTTTTTACTTCAGCAATTACTTCACTGCTCAGGCTCTGAAGCAACTGGCCTGTTCAGAATCTTACGAGTGTGAAAATTGCGTTTTGTTTTTTCTCAACGGTGAAATTGCATGTAGGATGAAGAATTTAGAATAAGTTTCTTTGTGATTCGTTGTAAGTAAATGTTTGTTTTTGTATATATAGATACATGGAGTCACGTAACACTTTTCAAGAGAAAAAGGTTGCAAGAGGCCAGCGTTTAGGGAGCCTTGCTCTAACCTGGAGGAACAGCAGTGAACCAGTCATGTCTGCGCAGCAGCTACACTGCAAATCCTGAATTCCAGGAAAACATGGGTAGTCCTAGGTGAATGCAGATGAAAGGACACATGACCTATACTGAGCCATCAGCACGATTTCCATGGGGACTGCCACTGAAATAGGAGTCCGCGGGACGCGGGAAGATAACTCACGCAAGGAGACAGCGAGGCAGGGAAGAGAAGCAATGTCTAAAGGTACATGGCCCAAGGCAGTCCCAATCCTTCACATTCAGGAATGCCAGAAGCCATGGGTAATAAGCTACTTAACAGCAACGTGCAACAGGCTAGGGCTGCAGAGATGGCACAGCGGTTAGTGTATGCGCTGCTCTTGCAGGGAACCCAGGTTCAGTCGCCACAGCCATGCTAGGTGACTCCACCTGAGATTCCAGCTCCAGGGGATCTGAACCCCTCTTCTGACCTCTGCAGGCACCACACTCATGTGCACATACCCACACATGGACATGAATTTTAAAAATCAAGTAAGTCTTTAAAAAAAAAAAAGTTGCAACAGCGTAACTGGCCATATTGATGTGCAACTATAGGATACTAGAAAAGATAGCAGCATATGCCATCTCTTGCTTAAAACTGAAAGGTATTAGTTATCCACAGCATAGAAATCTAAACGGAGATAATATCAAAAGAAAATTGTGCACATAGGACTGAGGTGGGAGGGGGCGGGAGGGGGGGCGCCGGTCAGCTGGACAAGTGTTTTCTGAGCACCAAGCTTCAGATTCCCAGTGCTGGGTGTGGCAGCATGCATCTGTAATATCAGCTCTGGGAAGCAGAGGGGTTGAGGCAGGGGATAGCTGATACTGGCCTGCAAGTGAAAATGACTCAGTGAGCTTCAGGTTCATTAAAGGATCCTACCTCAAAATAATGGTGATGACAATGATGATGATTTATATATATTTGTTATTATTATTATTATTATTATTATTATTATTATTATTATTATTTATTACAAAGAATGGGGGAGACATCCAGTGTCAACCCCTGGCTTCCATATTCACTCAGGTACACATAGGTACACGCACATGCACTCACAAATGTATACAGACACATCTACCACATACCTGTATATATACAAAGAGAATCCCTAAAATAATAGTGTGGAAAATACAAATATCTTTTTCCTGTAAAGAATTTTGATGCCTTTAAGATCTTGCTTTTCTGCTCTACAACAACATCTCTGCTGGTTAAGTCCTTCAACCAGAGAACCATGAAGCTTAGCACAGAGTTTGATTCATAAAGCCTTACTACCGTACTGTGCTAACAGTCCCTGGGAAAGCTGCAGCCCATATGCACCATATGTAGGGAGGGGTTGCTAACTTCCTAGACATTATCAGCCATGAGCTGGCTTTCTATGTCCCAGAAAGACCTTAGGGAAAAATCTTGAATCCCTTGACTCAACCTTTCTGAGCACAGCCCACAGTTTCCTCCAGCTCAAACACCTTCGCAGTCTCAGTCTGCAGCGCTCTTGTCCGACACACCTGGCCAAGGCCAAGGAAGCTGATGTGGTATCCTGAAATGTGTGGTTATAGATCCCAGCGGTATGCTGCAGTCCAGGGTGATTAAGCTGATGGGGTTGGGTAACTCCACAACAAAGTGGCCAGGAGTGAACCGAGCCACCAGGAAAGCCTCCCTGTGCTTGTAGGCATTGGCAAAGACTTCAGACGGGGGTCCCAGAGGGTGGCATCTTCCTCCAGGCACAGTCTGAGAGTTGTTGTGATTTACTGTCCCAATTCACAAGGCAGCAGCAGGGAGGATGCAAACTGTCCCCTCCTTCTTCCACTCAAAGCTCCAACACCTGTGCTCACCCACAAAAGATCAATGTCATTTCTTGGTAGACTTGATGCTGGTGACTTAAAAAAAAAAAATCCATAAATGGAAAGGTAGCTAAAAGTCTGAGTTGGTTAGGTGGCCGTCCACTCTCAGCCTTCTAACCACTGAGGGAGTTATGGAGCTGCAGGGCCCTCAACTCTGTTTTCCATGCGAATTTGTTTACACAGTAAAACATGTAAACAGAATAGGAGGGCAGTCTGTTTTCTTAATAACGTAAGAGTTAGCAGGGAAATTTTATTAAAATAAACAGCTGTCTGTAAAGTGTTTGATGGGCGAGTATAAAGAACTGAGATGAATTCCCAGCATCCACATGAAAGAATATGTTGGGCATGGAGGCATTCATTTGTCATCCCAGTGCTGGGGAGGCAGAGAAAGCAGAAAGAAAGAAAGAAAGAAAGAAAGAAAGAAAGAAAGAAAGAAAGAAAGAAAGAAAGAAAGAAAGAAAGAAAGAGAAGGAGGGAGAAAGGAGAGAGAGAGAGAGAGAGAGAGAGAGAGAGAGAGAGTAGGGAGGAGGAGGGGAAGGAGTTGGGGGAGAAGAAGGAAGCGGGTAGGAGAAGGCGGAAGCAGGAGTGGAAGGATAAAGAACGATAAACAATATTTAAGGACAGATACCCTAAGGTTGTTCTCTGGTCCCTGCATGCGTGCACACACATCGCATGCACACTCTCACACAGACATATGCATACGCAAATAGGAATAAAATAAACATGTGCAAAAAGAATTCACTGCTTGACTCTGTCACTCACCATAGAAGACTTCTAGAATGTTCCTGATCCACTCTCTCTCCCTCCCCTCTCTCTCCCTCTCCCTCTCCTTCTCTGTCTGAACATGGAGACTGTTTGACAAGCATGCACCTTTAAATTAATACCTTTCACTTAATCCCGGACACCATTTTAAAGTCTGTTTCCATGAACTATAGGAGTCTACAGGAAGACAGGTCCCCAAATTCATTCCTTCAAATGTGCAATAAGCAATTCTGTGGTCAGCCCTTGCTCCTCAGCCATCAAGAAGCACCTTAAAGGTATAAAAAAAGTGCTGATATTTGTTTCCCTTCTATCAGCCACATTTTCCCCCTGGCATGGTTGGTTACTTTACTTAAATTTTAACTATTTTTCATTGTCTACATAGCTGTAGATGGGTGTCTGAGTGATACACCAACTGTCACATTACATACCCACCCTCTGGCCACCACCGCATCCCATTCCCTCCTCCGTTTATAACTTGACCTGTGCGTATTGGAGCAAAGGTTTTTCCATGCTTCTTCAAGAAGCTGATTTGGTTTTTGTGCTGTCTGTTCTTCCAGAGTGGCACTGATACGGAATTCATTTCTTATGATATATAGTGTTTGTAAGTGTTCTGCATTTCACTTTGTTAGCATGGTGTGTCTGTGCACCGTCTTACTGAATTTACATGTAATCTGTCCCTCTCCTAGTTCCTCTGGCATACCTTGCACCCTAAGAGTTGATCATGACCAGGGTTTCACGTCCCCAAGGTTACATAGCCTCCACCAAACAGCTCCACCAGCTGGGGGGCCCAAGACCAAATGCAAGAGCCTGTGGGCAACATATATGCTCACAGAACACTTTCTTCTGGAAGTCAGGCTCAGTGGGGAACGAGAAAACAATGGACTTTGGCAGCTGGGTGTCCCAGCACTCGGGAGGCAGAGTCAGGCGGATCATAGTTCGAGGCCAGCCTGGTCTACAAAGCGAGTCCAGGACAGCCAGGGATATACAGAGAAACCCTGTCTCAAAAAAACAAACAAACAAAAACAAACAAAAAAGTACTAAGTAGTGCGGAGAGAGCTCTGGTTGGTAAACATTTAAAATTCGAGCATGAGGACCTAAATTTGGATTCCCAGACAAGGCTCTGCATATTTATAATCCCAGCCCTGGGGATGAGGAGAGCACCAGGTCCCTGGACCTCTCTGTTCCAACAGCCCAGTTGAATCCTTGAGCTCCAGGCTCAAATAGAGACCCGGTCTCAAAAAAGCAAGGAAGGATATTTGTGAAGGACATTGGATGTTGACCTCTGGCACACACACACACACACACACACACACACACACACACATGCATGCACACACAAACCCACACACAAACCCATAATATAGCAATGAGCCATAAAAATCCTATGTTTCAAATGGCAAACACTTGTCTCCTTTTGGAAAACTGAGGTCTATAAGCCTTGGTCCTTTATCTCCAGCTATTACCATTTCTTCCTGTATCATTTGCATTTCTTTGGGATGCTCTTTCCCCAGGCATCTATGAGGCCAGAGGCGGGGTAGATGATGCTTTGAATGTCTTTTGCACTAATGAGTCAGTACTTGGGGAGGAAGGGGAAAATACAGGCTTTTGTGTGCTATATTCAACATGAAATACTTCCCCACACATCGAACTGAACTCTTGCTTCCTATGAGAGTGTATCCTTGTAAAGCATTTGGATTTTGTACAGGAATGCCTTCATAGATCTGCTTATAGGACCAGGTCCCTAAGGAGGGAATATGTAAGCATACACCAGGATGTGCTGGCCATCCCAGCAATCAGGAGGCTGAGGCAGGAAGGTTGAAAGTTCCTATCCCAGGTCAACTAGGGCTATAGAGAAAGATCTTGTCTCATATAATCAAGGCCTGAGGAAGAGGCTCAGTGCCCAGGATCTACAGGCAAGGTCCTGGCTTGGATCTCCAGCAGTGGCAATCTCTACTCTCAGCAATGCGCCAGTCACTCTTTCCATGGACGCTAATTAACTTTTCAGAATGCTTGATAGCAGAAATGTCTATAGGATTTCAGTAATGCTTACCACCTCACCAGCAAGGTGCCTTTGAACCGGAAAGGAATGAAACTCATGTATCTCACTGAACTTATATAAGACCCCTGTTGAGCGGCTTCCCTGTGAAGAACAAGCAGGGCCTCTTACGTTTGACACGTGAGCATGCCCTCCAAGTGGACCAGAGTAAACGCCAGCCATCGGAGCAGGATAAAGGGCCTTCTGGTTACCTACTTGCAAAATATTTCTGGTAAGGAATAGCCAGAAGAGTGCTTAGGTTACTTTTGGGGAAAAGAAAAAGTGATTTTTTTTTTTTTAAGTGATTTCAGTAGCAAAAATGAGCTCATGTTTGTTTTCTGAAGTTGAATCTTCACTTTCAGCTCAGGATACTTCTTAGAAAAAAAGAAAGGGGAGTGTGGCAGTGACTGGGATTTCAATGCCCAGCAAACAGAGATGGAGTCTCACGGCATGCTTGAATATTTTAGGAACCAGTTTTAAAGGGTATCCTGGAGACGGTGGGAACGCAGGATCAAACTGAGTACAGGGACCACACTCTTTCATAGCATGCACATTTCCACCCTTTCTAAGATGTACGTTTCTGTGTACTGCAAGCGTGATGAGTCTGTTTTTCCCATCCATCATATGGGCCCCAGGAACTGAGCTCAGGCCCTCAACCTTGCCCGGCAGGCCTCATCACCCACTGAGCCATCTCTCCAGCCCCACCTTTCTCATCTTGATGGATTTTTATCCATTCTGGTGGAGTGGGGACCTGGAAGGACAAATGCTGATTGAAACAGGACTGGTCAGCCAGTACCCAGGGAGAAGACCTGAGCTCTGTCAGCCTACAAGGACAAATCAACGCAAGAGATGAGGTATAGTGAGTTGCTTAGGGTGAGACTTGCCAGCAGGAATGCTCTCCCACGTTTGCATCTGGGCTTGGTCCCTTCAAGGGGCATGAAAAAAGTGTTGCCACCATGCGCAACTTGCCCTGTCCCGCACAGACACCGGATGAAAAGGCGTAACCGGTGGGTGGAGACCAGAGTCTAGGACATTTGGGCATCCTATTATTGAGCCAGTTTTCCATTGCTGGAGAAGCAGAATGTCTCCTGGCCTGCACACCCTTACCCTTCACCTTAGGAGGAGACAATAGATTCCCCTGGGAAGAGCAGGGCCTCAGCCACAGGCAGACTATGCAAATTGTTAGGTAAAAGCTAATATAAATATTTAACTTCAGAGGATTCTGCTTCAAAGGCCTTGGATAATTAACGAGCAGAATTAAGATCAACTCTTGACAATTTAAATATTGGGTTTTGAATCCCTGCATTCTGAAGCATTAGGATCAAGGGGGAGAAAAAGCTTTTAAAGAGAAAAACCTTGAGCCAAATTGACATATCCAACAAAACAAATGTCACAAATATATCTGTAGACATGTGGCAGGCCAATGCTTGGTTTAAAGACTATCAAGCAGGAGGAAGAAGAGATGTGACGCTTGGCTGTTGGAAATGCCACACTTCATCTGGATGCGTCCAGCACTTTCCCTACGTGGTCAGGAACCAAGAGGAGAGAGCTACCTACCTGAAAAGCTGCATTAGACTGCCTTATCTTTGGAATCCCAGCTCTTTAATGTACATTCCAGGCCATGAAGAGGTGGCTCAGAGGTTAAGGGTACTTGCTGCTCTTGCGGAGGACATGAGTTCAATTCCCAGCACCCACATACCACCTAACAACTGTCTGTTAATTCACACCCAGGGAACTAGCGCTCTCTGCTGGCTCCTGTGGGCACTGCACTCATGTGTACAAACTCATTCATATACACATGTACGCCTAATTAAAAATACAATCCTAAGTATGTTCCATAGCAGTGTTATAAAGGATTTACTTGAATCCTTTTATGGATGAGTAGAACAGCAGAGGATTCACACATAGGTCCTGGAAGATTTGCAGATGACTCACACATAGGTCCTGGAAGACTTATAGCAGTCCAGTCCCTACAGATATTAGAATTCAGGTGTATGTCTACATAATCATGAATCTTGAAGTACCTGTTGAAGCAAGAATCCCTTTCCTGGCTAAGAAAGTTGGATACCATTTAGACACGAGTGGCTTATATCTTTTTTTCCACTTTGCCCTTGTGCTTGTGTTAATGTTCTCGAACTATCCAAAAGCATCCTTGTATATCAGTCAAATAAATATCTGTTTGCCAAGCTATAAATAGCTGGGACTGTTTCTTTTTCTTTAATTCAAGAACTAGATTTAATTTTACTTTATCATTCGATTTTTTTCCTGCACGTATATCTCTGCACCATATGTGTTCAATACACAGAGGCCAGAAGAGGGTGCCTGATACTCTATAGCTGGAGTTACAGAGGCTTGAGCCACCATGTAGGTGCTGGGATTTGAACTCAGGTCCTCTCCAAGAACAGCCAATTCTCTCAACTACTGAGCCATCTTTTCAACTCCCTAGTTGGGGCTTCTTCGGTTTCTTCTTTCCACGTGTTTGCAGACCCACATTCCTCAGCCAATGACTCTCAGATCTACCTCGCAGTCAGCAAGAGTAGAAACAGCTAAAATTCTTGGTCCACAGCTTTTGCAACAAGGCAGATGGAATAAGTGTCACAAACACAGACTATGAAGGAGGTTTTTATTAGCCATGGCCATGCCATTTGCAAAGCCCCTCTACTTGCATTAAACAATGACGGTTGAAGAAACTAAGTAATTTGGTTGCCAAAATGCAAGTAACTTTATTTTTGGAGCTTCTTGCCTTCCCCTGTCACCCACACGGTTCCCTCAGTAATGACCGGCCACAGCCGATGTTATTGATCATCTGATTTTCATTTACCAACCACTCAGATCACCCCTAGCAATAACCAATCATAGGCTGAAGTAAAACAAAACCACCCCGCCATCCCCAGCAATATATATGAGGACAGAAATATCAATGGATTCTTAGAGACTCCCTACGAGCTGTGCAGGCCACTTCCGGCCACTTCCGGAATGAAGCTGTGACGTCACAGAGACACACATTCCCTCCTCTGTCTCCTGGCTGACTTGCTGCTACATACGATCTTACTTCATTGACGCCAACACACTGTCCGGCCCGCAGCAGGCAACAGAACGTTTGTATACTAGAGCTTTTGCAAATATGTTCCTATAGACAATTTTGTGATGATAGAAGACCTAAAGATACGTTAGGAGTCACAGGAGGTAACCAGCAGGTACTGGATTCTTACTATGATCAAGGCACTATGCCAAATCCCTTATGAATTCCAAAAATTCTCACGGTAACCCTACAGCCTGAAGTGTCATATTATTATTAAGAAAGTATTATAGATATTTTAATAACACATCCGAGTTCACAGAGCTAGGTGGTGACACACCAGAAATCAAATGCATCTTCCAAAGCTATGTTCTTCACCAACGTGCGCTGACAAAATGCTTAAAATTTGCTTTCACCAAAGAATCACAAATTTTGCTTGTGAAAGAAAATGAAATTTCGTGTTCATGGTTATTTACTTACTGTAGATTGTCGTGGTCTGAAAAAGCAATGTCACCTGCAGGCTATAGTATCTAAACACTTGTCCATGGTTGTTGACACTATTTGCAGGGGTGAAGGTGCTGCGCACAGCCTCTCCCTTCTTTCAGTTCCCTCTTTATACTGCATGCTTGCTGTGGAAGGCGGAACACCTCAGCTTCCTGCCTTCTCTCTTGCCATGCCTCCCTTCACCATAATAGGCTCTTATGCTCCTGGAACTATAACCCAAAATAAACTCTTCCATATATTTCTTTTGGGCATGGTGTTTTATCACAGCAACAGGAAAGCAACTAATGCATCAATCAATTACTAGCCTCTATTCAGTTCTTTGTAGGTGAGGTATCAGCTGGCGTTTCCACAGGCACACACTGGAACACGTTAGCTAAGGAAAGCAGCTCTCATAGTTTCAAACCTGGTGCCAGATTGCTATTGGGAACCTAATTACAGGTGGCATTTTAATTATTTTTTTAAAAGATTTTCTTTTATTTCTGTATGCCTGTGTCCATCTGTCCATCCATCTCTCTGTGTGTGTCTGTGTGGAAATATGTGACCGTGAGCGCGCAGGTGCCAATGGTACTCAGAAAAGGGATTCAGATCCCCTGAAATTTGAGCCAGAGCTGGCAGTGATCATCCTCCTGAGGCGGGTATTGGGAACTGAACCCAGGTCCTTGGGCAAGAGCAGTATTCACTCCTGACCACCGAGCCACCCTTCCAACCCCAGGTGGCATTTTCATTTTAAAATCCCGGGGATTTAAAGATGCTACACACCACAACCAGCAGAGCAGGACACTGATAAGAACAACGGTGCAGGATGCGACCTGGTGCATACTTAGATGGTAAAATATATGCTGCAAGAAACACGCACCCCGCAGACTGCAGGCTTATACGATAATAAATAACAGTTGTCGCCAGGACAAAGGAGAGAGTGCTGTGAAATCCAATAGCTCAGTGAGAAATCTGCTAATACAGGTGGCCAAGCTTGTTCCATTGCATTGTCAAATGGAGGCTATTTATTTTCTTCTGGGTAGTTAAATTACCGAGTCATTTATTGCTGAAAGTTTTCCAGTGGGCAGATGGGAATCTAAAGCAGGCTTTGGGCTCAACTTTGTGAGAAAAAAAAAAAAAAAGGAGTGAGGATTTATTTCACAGACAGCACAACTGAAACTGTAAAATCCTTCAGCAAGTCTGCAGCCGAATGACTCCCCATGGACCAGCCAGGCATTCCACATTTTGCACCTTGGGTTTGGGACAAGGGGCCAAGGTGGTGGCTAGAGGGAGGAATCCTTTCCAAAGCTCTTTAAATGATTGCTAGTGTAGACAGCTTCCTCGTAGTAGGTCAGCAATTGGAGTGGTGTGTGTGTGTATGTGTGTGTGTGTGTGTGTGTGTGTGTGTACATGAGAGAGAGAAACAGAGACAGACAGACAGACATAGAGAGGGATTCCTTATATAAAAGCATGCAGAAAATATTAAAGTCAGTGTCAAATTTCTTTGACTATTTTAATAAAAAGATTAACTATATGCATTATCTATCTATCATCTATCTATCTATCTATCTATCTATCTATCTATCTATCTATCTATCATCTATCTCTCTCTCCATATGTATCATCTAAATGTCTATCATCTATTTGTCAATCTATCATATATCTATTATCTATCAACCTGTTATATATTTATCATCTATTTGTCTATCTTTCAAATAATCTATTGCTTCAGAATTTAGAAATGACTGTGTTCATTATTAACAAACCACCACAATTTGATAAATTGCGAAATTTAGAAAGTTTATAAATAGGATGGACCAAACACTTTTCCAATAACCATTTTCTTGTAAGAATTTATTATTTAACTCTATGTATGTATGCATGTGATGCATACACATATGTATACAATGAATGTTCATACGGAGGATGGCAACTGTGGCCAGTCTGTCCTCTCCTCCCATTATATGTGTCCCAGGGACCAAGCTTCCATCTTCAGAGTCATAACCTTTACCTCCTCAGCTACCTTTCAGGTTCCCAATTTTGTTTCTTCTTTTTAAAAAAAAATTATCTAATTTTTAAATGGTGTATGTCTGTGTGTCTCTGTGTCTGTGTGTGGGTATGAGCACCTGAATTTAAGAGCTCTTGTAGGCTAGAAGAGGGCATTGGATTGCTTGCAGGAAGTTAGCTGTGACCAGCTAATGTGAGTGCTGGGAGCTGCGCTCAGGGCCTCTGTGAGAGCACCGAGTACTTTGAACTATAGAACCACTTCTCCATGCCTCAAAATAGACTTAGTTTTTAAAGAGTTATTTTTACTTTTTAAAATGCACATGTGTGACACATGTGTACACAATGCATGCACGCCTGTGTACACTTGAGTGCATTTCCTGTATGGGCCAGAGGGTGGGTCAGGTCCCGACAGCTGGAGATACTTGAGGCTGTGAGCTGCCTACCTTGGGTGCTGGGAACGCGACTGGGGTCCTCTATAAGGCCAGCAAACACACTAACCATTGAGCTAACTCTCCAGCCTCTCCCTGCTCTCTTTTTAAAGCATTTTTATAATCCTTTCTTGCTCAGCCAACAGCCGCGCTTCATCGCTTGTTTTCTGGGTACAGGAAATTGCTACTTCAGTTGCCATTGACTCTTGCCAAATAACCCTTAAACCAGGACATGCATGTAATTTCCTGATTAATTAAAAGTATTAACTTCATCAATCGTAACTCCTGACCAAATCCAAAGCCTCCGGGCACAATCCCGACAAAGAACATGACACGCAGTGGGGAGAGTTCTCATCTATGTCACCTTGAAGGACAAAGAGACAGGAAGGACAGTGAAGCCCACCACTGCCACCCAAGAGGAAACTGGCTTGAACAGACAGTGAGCGGATGCGATCCACACACATTAGTCGGAATGATCCACAGCTGTCTGACCTAGATGGCGTTCCTCTAGGAACGTAAGGCTGATGGATGCTGCAAGGTCCTATCAGAGAACGCGCAGGATCCTAAGAAAAGACGAAGGAAGGCCGAGGGTGCCAGATAACTTCACTTACAGCACTTATTTCTATGGGTACTGGGAACACAAGCAGGGGACAGATGCCCAAGATGTCAAGGTCTGCTGCGGGTGGCATCCAGCAGTTTGAAGATCTAGGGTTAATATGTTTTAGTCCTATTAACAGAATGCATATTACTTAGAATAAACTTAGACTGGCTGCTATTTAAGCATCAA
>OU015755.1:6616709-6634739 GCA_907169655.1 Acomys percivali | reverse complement strand
AGAGAGAGAGAGAGAGAGAGAGAGAGAGAGAGAGAGAGAGAGACAGACAGAGACAGAGAGAGAGAGAGAGAGAGAGAGACAGAGACAGAGAGAGAGAGACAGAGACAGAGACAGAGACAGAGACAGAGAGAAAGACAGCCAGAGTCAGCCCTGGCCTTGGAATACACACAGGCAAGCTTGCCCCTACATTTGCCCACACCCAGATACAAGTAGTGGATAAATTCTCACACAGCTGAAGAACTCTCACAGTACTTCATACTGATGTGTATGTGTGTGTGTGTGCGCGCACACGCACAGTTTCACTCAATGTAGTCAATCAGCCAATCTAGGCTCCCTTGAGTGAGTTATGACTCTCAGTCAAAAGCAGTCATTTCTCCCATTTAAAAATTAGCTGTACAGGGCAAGGGGGGCAGCAAGTCTGGGGATCTGAACCTGGGCCTAGCTCATGCAATGTCAACAGTGAAATGCTCATGCTTTACTGAGGCCCAATATCCACACGGCTTGGCTAGCCTCCTTCTGGACAAGCTATTATTATTTTACTGGATGGCGGAGATTCCAGGAGCAGCCAATGAAGGTATAAATGTCAGGCCGACCTCCAGGAAGCCTTCTTTTGCTGACAGGCTATGTTCAAAGGTGTCTGGAAATTGTCAGAGCAATGTGTCTCTTCCATTGGAATAGAGAGGAGATCTCATGTGAATTGTGGCTGCAAGAGCAGCCTTGGGGCACTCGTGAAACAATCCCACTGAGTTTAGTACTACAGTGGAAACAAGCTGTAGGGCCATCACAGCTCTACAAGCTGGAGGCCACCCGTGGTAGGCAGAACTGGTTAAGATGTAAGCCTGGACCATCCATTCCTCTCTCCCTCCCCTTGCTCCAGCCTCAGAATGGGTACAACTGTGAGTCTTCCAGACACAGAGAAGTGATGGTCTAGGAAGCAAGTTCTGATCAGATGGGAGCCTCTGCCAAGTTGAGGTTCTGCGCACTGTATTTAGACTCAGTGCACCCCCAATGGCTGGTGTGAGTTGTTCAAAGCCAGTGCACATCTTCAGCATCCATCAAGTTTAATGGATGGACACCATCAGCCACCCTGCAACCACCCAGAGGATAGCACGGGTATCTGCACTCAAGCAGGAACAGAAAGCAAAGAAAGCAAAGGGTCTCTGCCCTGACTTGGCTCAGTGACAGACTTTAGGCAATAAAATGAAACAATGCCTATCCCTCTAAAGTTGCTTTTGGTTGTGGTGTTTATCACAGTGACGGAAAGCAAATTAGCATACCAGACATGATCTTCTCCTTCCAAACGTTTGGGAAATGCCATTTCTAAGCCTTTTGCAAGGCTCCATCTGAATACAGCTGTTTCTTTCCTAGACTATGCATACATTATGGAATCTGCTCTTCCTTTGGTGCTTATTGGGCCATGTTCCAAATACTTTCAACAAGCATTTACAAGTGCACAGTCTGTATTTACATCTGTTTGAAACTAAAGTACAGTCTTCACGCTTCGTGGTGTACATCACATAATGTAAGCTTTAATTATATTTCAAAGGTATCTAAGGTTACATCTGGGCAATCCATAGTCGTGTATCCATGGGGTAGAAGGACCATCATGGCCAAAATAATACTCGGAAAAATGCAAGCGTGCTTCCACTGTGACCTTGGGGTTTAAGCTATAGTCAAACCTGATGGCCTGCATACCATGCCCAGGACCAACATGGTGGAAAGAGAGAGTTGATTCCCATAAGATGTACACACACACACACACACACACACACACAGAGAGAGAGAGAGAGAGAGAGAGAGAGAGAGAGAGAGAGAGAGAGAAAGAGAGAGAGAAAGAGAAACAAGGATCTTCACAAAGTTAATTATTTGGGTCATTGCAGACCAAAGACCAACAAGCTCCCTCCCTGCATCACCAGGAGCTTCGTTCCCTTCCTACTTGAAGAGCAGTCTAGAGATCAATGATACTGGTATGACTGGGAAGAGTTTTGGAAATGCAGCTGTGCAGGCTACCCATGATCTATTGTGTTAGTCTTTAAGTGGTGGTGTGATCCAAAGTGGCCCATTATAGATACACACTGAACATGGAGCTATGCAGATGCTCAGAACCACAGCAAGAGGCTCCACCCAGGAAGTCACCTAATGTTCTTATGAGACTGTTGGGTGAACAGGCTGCTATGACTGCCTTACCTAGCTTGCCCCGGTCCCCTAGTCTCCCCACACTCCCTTTCCAAACACTGCAAGACTCTACCATGACAGATATAGAACTGTCAAGGCCGTGCATTCTTCCTAAGGCAGCCTGCACTGGGCAAGAGCATTTGTTGGAAAATCATTCAGTGTAGTAAAAAAAGGATCAATTCTGACAATCTGGGTTCAAATCTTGCCTCTGCTATCTTATAACAATGAGGCCTTAGGCACAGAACAGTCAACCACCACCACGCCCGGCTCTCTGAATGAACTTAAATGTATTCAAATCTGGCTGAGTGCCCATGGCAGTTCCCTTGCCTTCTCAGACTTAGCTGAAATCCCAGACCCCAGTTAATTTAGTCATCTTTAAATGCATGCTAAGAGAGCAGTGTGATAGTCGCACTCTCTTCCTTGTAGGACATATTCTTATAATTTTAAGCATATCACTCCTTGGGCTTAAATTTGAAAAGTGAACACTAAAATAACACAGATTTGGGCTCCTCCCAATAGAGTCTACTTGTGTGTGGCCCCTTGTGGCTTTGCTCCCCTTCTTTTGTGTTTGTGCACTGAAGATACAAGCAATTCTGTTTCACGACAAGGTTCAATTGGCTCTACATTAATACATCAAAAAAAAAAAATCTACCGTTCATTTGAAGAAGCAGGTAACCAATGTGGAATGATTATACAATAAATGTATTATGTAAATTCTAGCAAACATTTCACGAATATTGGATAAAGAGTCAAATTAAAGTCTTCATAACCTCAGAAAATTAGCAAGCACTGGGCTTGACTCGCCCTTGAACACAAAAGCTGCTTAAGGGCAGGCATTTCCTCCATCACTACCACAAAACTGAACCACTCTGAAAGTTTCAGATTAAAATAAGGAACCCCCTGGGAACCATAAAGATCAGCTGTTTTTACAGGAATAATTTGGAGCCTCGACTTTAAAGTGTTATGAGTTGGAAGGAATGGGTGAACCTCTATGTCATATTTTCAAGCTCATATTCCAGATAATAAGCCAGTGGAGGACACCAAAAATAGAACAAGAGGGAGGGTATCAGACAGGTGGAGGGGTTGGGTTTGGGGGATCAGCAGAGGGGGAGCTCTTTTTCGAAGCTTCTCTAATAATGACCTGAGCCATACAGAACCATAGGCTCCTTCAACTTCCCTTCACTTGGTGTATTAATGGGACACTGCCCTGCGTAGCTCTGCAGCCTGCCAACGTTTACTGTCACTGAACACTGCAGAGAAATAATGACCACTAAAGACGATAATGTGGGTGATTTGCAGACATCTGCCTATTGAAAGGCTAAGATCTGTAGCAAGTGTCACTTTAGGTCACTAGGTAAAGGCAAGTGTGAAGACTGCAAACCACACTCTACTTCCCAGTTTACACAAAGGGATGGGGTGTGGGCTCTAGGGCTAAGAGCAGGCAGCTCATTAATCAACCCCTGCAAATCAATTCCATTTCCTGCCCGTCCTTTTTGGGAGGCAGGCAGGATGTAAACATAAAAATATAGCTATTAATTTAACAAATGCCCCGTGAAGTTCTTAGAGTTCTAGGTTAGGTGATGTGGCGTGGGAAAAAAAAAAAAAAAGATACATCAAGAGGACAGGGATGCCCAGTGAAGATACAGAGATTTAACATGAGTGAAGACTACAGTATATGGAAGAATGGCAGCTTGTTCTTGACTGATGTAAAGATATCGGAGAAAATCCATCTGAGATTTCCAAGATTTCCTTTTTCTTTTCCCTCTTATTCTCTCTGATGCGTGTGTATGTACGTGCATGCGCGAGTGTGCGCATGTGTGCGTGAGCGCTGCACAACAGAGGTTAGAGTCTGTTACCTTCCTCAATTGCTCTCAATCACATTTTTTTTTTTTTTTGAAACAGGGTCTCTCACTGACCCTGGAACTTCAGGACTAAACAGCTGACTAGCAAACCCTTCTTATTCTAAACATTTTTAGTTAATGTCGCTGAGATGGAGAAGTCATGGACTGCGTCATGTAAAGTAGCACAGGGCACAGGATCTCACCCAGCCATGTGCTGCTGAGGGCTTCTTAATGTTCACAGAGAATTCCTGATACTCTCCTTCCTTTCTTGTTCTCTCTCTCTCTCTCTCTCTCTCTGTGTGTGTGTGTGTATGTGTCTGTGTGTCTGTGTGTGTCTCTCTCTCTGTTCCTGTGACTCAATGCCCCTCACCCAAAAAGGCAAAGATGACGGTATTCTTCCTGTCCTTCTCCAGACACAGATAGTGTCCCTCTCAACAATTACATAATTTTTGTAGCCTATGTTTCCTATGAGCCATTGACAGAATGATCAAGTGAGTGTGTGAACTACTCGAGCCCTGACTGTAACCTCAGCTAGTGTGGCCCAACCAGCTCTCCTAGGCAAATAGTTCCCCACCTCTTAAAACAGGAAGGCATTTTAGCGGATGACGCGTGCTCTAAACTCACATCAAAATTACACCTTGATCTATAGCTATAGACTTTTACATGAAACAAGGAAAATTATTTACTCATTAATTCATTCGGTTGGGTGTTTTTTGTTTTGTTTGTTTGTTTGTTTTGAGTCAAATTCTTACCCTATAGCCCAAAGTATCCTGGGACCAGGCCAGGCAGGTTGGGAACTCCTCAATAAGTCAAACTAAATATTTAACTTTGAGACATGGAAGATGACAGAAGTGAAGGTCACCAACACTGTAAGTATTTTTTGGTCGTGTGCTATACAATGATCTTTTGGCAGGTGGAGAGCCCTAGCGGTCTAGGGATCTCTTAAGATTATCACGGGGCTGTAGAGATGGCTCAGCAGTTAAGAACACTGGCTGCTCTTCCAGAGTTCAATTCCCAGCAACCACATGGTGGCTCACAACCATCTGTAATGGAATCTGACTCCCTCTTCTGGTGTATACAAAAACAGAGCATTCATATATATAAAATAAAGAAGTAAATCTTAGAAAAAAAAAGGTTATCACACAGTCAGGTGTCCCATGCAGGAATGCATGCCTGCATGCATTGGTGGGCACACACGTGAAGTCCCCTGGGGACATCTGTCTCAGAATGTATCCCACATGCGTGACTGGAGGTTGCAGCCTAATAGGGAAAAGGTCTTTGTTCAAAATATCCCAAATGGGCAGTGAGAACAATAATGTCAGATGTTTCAACTCTTCTAAAGCTAATCAATTAGCATCTTTATTTTTAATAACTCAAGGATTTTTTTTTTTTTTTTTTTTTAGGGATGCTTTTACTTTTCGCTGTTTGTTTGCTTGTTGTGGGCACAGTCTTGTTTGTTGCCTGAGGCAGGGTCTCATGTAGCGAAAGGTGCCTTGAACTTGCATCATAGCTGAGGGTGAGGATGCCCCTGCCCCTAAGTCCCCGGAGATAGTGGAGCACCACCATAGTCAGTGTATCCAGGCAACCAAACCAGGCATGAAGTTCTCTAGACAAGCTCCCTCCAACTGAACTGCAGCCCCAGCTTAGTCACTGGAGTTTTATGCTACGCATGGACTTTTCAGCCGAGATCAGTAACTCATGGTTTTCAGATCAATAAAGGCCTTAGTGTCCGGGGCCTGTTTGATGTCCAGAGTGTGCCTTGTTTATTGTGACGTAACGACCTGTTCTAGGAGCAATATCACTCAGCTGCACGTAGGTGAGGTACTGACTCATTCCGAAAGGAGAAAGCATAAAAATCTAAATGACAAACAAACGCTGTTTAGAGAAAGTCAGGGCTCCAGGTGAACCAGACAGCACAAAGACGGTGAAATCAGTTTGGAAGTCCTCCCTAAGACACATGACCTTGGAAATGTGTTCAAGCACACACAACACCGTGTTTCAGCACACACCAGAGATGGCTTCTCTCCAAAGGTTTCATGCTAATTTATATTAATAACTCGGTCCACACGAGCTCCTAAAAATCCCTTTTCCCACAGGATACCAAAGTCTCTAATCTAATGAAAGAATGTTATATAAAATATAAGTAAGTTTGGAAAACAATTTAAGTTTTGATCTCCAAACTGCTGGTGAGGGCAGGATAAATTCCAGTTTCCCTCTTGTCCCATTTGTATTGGAGTTGCCCTAGACAATGGGAACACAGCTCCCTGAGATCCGAGTGACACAAGGAAACTGCCGCATCAAAGGCAGGTCTAAGAAAGCTGGATTTTGCTGGGTGTGGTGGTTCATGCCTTTAATCCCTTGAGAGGCAGAGGCAGGGGGATTTCTGTGAGTTCAAGGCCAGCCTGGTCTACAAAAGCAAATCCAGGACAGCCAGGGCTGTTACACAGAGAAATCCTGTTTCAAAAGAACAAAAACCAAATGGAATAAAATAAAGAAAGAAAGACAGCTGCTTTCCAGGCTCAGGAAGGAAGAATCAAGAAACACCAGAGGAAATGCTGCTGCTGCTGCCTGAAGCCAGCCCCTGCAGGAAGCAACACAGACTATTTCTTAACACCAGACACTTTAGATTGATGCTTGAAGATGCCCTGCATTTCTAATGGATGGCAGGACCAGCTTGTATAGGGCTGCAAAGCTGACCTGCCTGAGCAGACATTCCTTTAGGACAGATGTCAAATTGGGGTGGAGGTACAGCTGAGCCAGCACCTTCCTTTCTGCAGGAGAGTAGAAGTCATGCTCTCCCATATGCAAAATGAATTTAAAGTTCATGTGACAATGAAGATAGCCAATATAAACTTTGTGCAGGACACTGTACTAATTTCTTCATAGTTTATCTCACTTAAACCTTGTAATGCTTCTTAACAAGATTTACTTATTTTATTTCATGTATGTGTGGGCTTTGCCTGCATGTATGTATATATGTGCACCATGTGTGTGGCATGCAGTACCCTCAGAGGCCAGAAGAAGGTGTGGAATCACTTGGAACTTGTGTTACAGAAGGTTGTGAGCTGCCATGTGGCTTCTGGTACTCGAACCCACGTACCCTGCTGGGCAGCCAGTCTCAAAAGCTGAGTCATCTCTTTAGCACCTTAAAATACTTTAAAGATACCATTGCTCTCATCTTGCACAGAGGCAATGAGAGGGGTTTCCTCTTCACACTCTATGGCCATGTGAAATTACACAGCTAGGTTTCTGCAATGCACATATAGACATTATACATGGGCACTATAAATATATATGTGTACGTATATATGTAATCATTACATATATATATTCTGTGATATATACAAATACAGATATATAAATATATTTCCATGATACATATACATAAATATATGAGTATCTTCTGGAATATAGACCATATATGTATCTGTACTTAAATAAATATACATATATCACATAATATATGTTATTTGTAAATATTCAGTGGCTTAACTGAATCTAATGGCAGCTTTACATTCAGAAACACATTCTAACAAATTTCCTTCAATTGTAGTATTTATACAAGATATAAGCAAGGACTTTTAAAAAATTAATCCGTTGGCCCTCAGTAAGTATAAAATGTGAGCCCTACACAAATATACTAAGGCATCAGCAAGTGTGTAATTAGTGATACAGGCCCTTCCCTTTGCTAATACAGATCAAAAGCAGACATGTTTCCATAGTGATATACGTGAGCCCAGACGGGAGCTGAGTCTGTCAGATAAACTCACTGAAAACGTGTCTGGGATGGGCAGATGCTCAGTAGTGGGACTAACAGACTGAGGTGTCCCCAGCTGTCCGGGTTACGGAGAGTGGGATAACGCATGGGTTGAGAATTTTGGAATGCATTTTACCGGTCAATAGGTATCTTGTTCATCCATATCTTGTTAAGTAATAAAAATTGTCATGGGTTAGGTAGAGGGAGCCGTAAGTGTTCTGAGATCCTTGCAGGTCCCTTCCTGTCCAGGAGGTCCAATGGCCATGGGATGGGAGAGAGGCAGGTCCCTGTCCAGGAGCCTTGATGGCCATGGGAAGGGAGAGAGGCAGGTCCCTGTCCAGGAGGCCTGATGGCCATGGGATGGGAGAGAGGCAGGTCCCTGTCCAGGAGGCTCGATGGCTGTGGGATGGGAGAGAGGCAGGTCCCTGTCCAGGAGGCCTGATGGCCATAGGATGGGAGAGAGACAGGTCCTCTTCAGAAACCCACTCTTTGCATGCTTGGCCCACATGGCTTCACAGTATCATGGGGACAAGTCTCTGGTAAAACCATCTACTGAGTGATCAGAGGCTCCTGGCATGAGCAGCTGCTGCCTGTGATCTACTGCCTCACCACGGACCCAGTGCACAGGATCTAAGACCATAAAGAAAGCAGATTCTGCCAGAGTTCTGGTTACAGTGACAGAAAGCTAAAGCAATCCGTAAATCACTGAAAATGGCATTAGGCACATCACTGAAACACTGCATCTTTAAGTTAAGCAACACTTTTGTTTTTCTCTCAAGGAAGACTTGTCTTTAAAACTAAAAACATATTTTGGGGATCAGAGGGCAAAGCACTTAACACACACACATATGAGGACTTGAGTTTTTATCTCCCAGACCCCATGAAGAAGCATATATAGATTTCTAGCATGTCCACAGAGGTAAGTGGAGGAGAAGTCCTGGAAGCTCACGGGTCGACGTGACTGGAAACATAAGAGAACTTGGCTACAGCAAGGAGGAAGGCAAAGATTGACACTAGAGGTTGCTTTCTGATGTCCACACATGCACTGTGGCATATAAGTACCTACTCACACAGACACACACACAAGCACACACTCACACACAGACACACAAAGAGCGACACACAGACACACACAGAGACATATACACACACAAACATATACACACAGACATACACGGACACATACACAGAGTGACAAATAGATACACACACACACACACACACAAGCACACATCACAGACACACAAAGGGAAACAATAAATAAAAAGAAACCAAAGCTGTTTTAACAATTACACAAAACTGTGGCCCACTGTAAGTTATAAGCTTGCCCTGAGGACATAGGGTGCACAGTCAGCAGTATACAATCCCGTTCCTCCCCCTAATAAATACCAAATGATCCCAATCTTCAGTTTAAACCTAACTGGGCCGCGCTTCATTTCCTATGTATATTAAAGGAAGCTAACAGTGTCTTTAAGTATTCATTTTTTTTTTAAACATGGCATTCCATATTAAAATGTTTGGCTTCCATCTCCTCATTACAGGGAATTACTTGTTATGGTGAACGCATTTTAAAAATACAGTTTATATAATAAAAAGATTTCATTTCAGTCAGGCTGGCATTCTTTTTCAAATCATTACTCTAATCCCATTCTTGACATTTGTTGAGCAAAAAATTTTACAGTTCTCAAGAAGAACAAATGATGAACTTAACTCTTACTGGCATTTTCCCCATGTCAGATGTTTTTCTGAATTCTTTTATTTATACTGTGTGGGTGTTTTACCTGTATGTGTGCCTTTTCACTAACTGTTTGCAGTGCTCCTGGAGGCCAGAAGAAGGCATCAGATTCCCCTGGAACTGGAGTTAAGGATGGTTGTAAGCTCCCATGAGGATGCTGAAAATCAATCCCAGGTTCTCTGGAAGAGCATCCAGTCTTCTTAAGCACAAAGCCATCTCTTCAGCCCCATATTTCAGAGGCCTTTGTGTTTACTACTTGCCGTCTGTGTTGTACAGGAGCGGAAACAGGTTTACATGTGGGTGCACTCATAGCATTTTGTTGTGGCTAAATTACCAAACTATTTCCAAACAGGTCTTCATATTTTCTCATGTTATTCATATCCTTGCAAAATTTCCAAGGCCATAAGAAATCCATGATGGGGCATAGTGAAAGACGGGACACAACCATAACACTGAGGAAAAAAGAAGACTCTTTGGCAGCTGAGAAACAACTAATTATAAAAAACCAGATGGGCTTTTATTTTGTCAGACAGTATTTGTTTGGAAATATGGTGTCATCGACTTTGAAAACGCAGGAAACGCCATGTGCCTTTTGTTCCTCACTGTGAGCAGATGCACAGATTGTCCCACTGCTGTTGTTTGCCAACACTGAGCTAAAGGACCATTTTGTTTAAACTTCAAGGATGACCAGGCCATGACATCATCAGCTAGAATTGGTTTTAGTTTGCTGGAGATGGGGATATGGGAAGATGTAACGAACCGGGTTGAGATGAGCTCCTGAAAATTAGGTGCCTTTGCATTTCCCACAGTGCTCTGCACCTACTAGGCACTTTATAAAGGTATTCAAATCAAGTACTTTATGGACAAGAAAATGTTAAGCGCATAAACATTTTTAAGTGCTAAGTAGATTTTGTTTTTCTAAGGTTTAGTTGGTTTTCACTTAAGGGTGCTTGCACACCAGGCAAGTGCCCTTGGGGACAGAAGAGGGTGTCACATCCCCTGGAGCTGGTATTATAAGAGGATGTGAGCCGACTCACATGGGTTTTGAGAACTGGTCTCTTGTCCTCTGCAGAGTAGCAAGTGCTTTGAACCGCAGAACCAGCTCTCTGGCATCTAAGTGAATTTCGGAAAGAGAATTTTTGTTTCAGTTCACAACCAGGACATTTTAAATAAGTATTCGACATATTTTAGTCAATGACTCATTGATTCATTAAATTCATTCATTCATGTTTCTTTAATAAGTGCCAAATGGAGGCTATTTTCACCGTGTGGACTAACTACTCTTTGGAGCAGGAATGAATGCTTAACATGGTTCTGTGGGCAGGTAAGTGTGCAAAATGCTGGAAAGAGAAATGGTCGCCTTTGCATTTAGCACTAAGACTTTTCAGAAGTTTTAAAGTACCTGCACACAGTGTTAATTCTTAACAAAAAGTGAACGTGGCAGAGACAGGTTTCACAGGCACACTTGCTAGGTAGCCTGGACTTCTGGGAACCTCCCCAGGAAGCTGAGTTTGGACTAGGCTGACAAAAGTGCTTTGATTGGTCTTGTTTTACTTTTTTTTATAAGAAAGAATATTGATTCACAACTATTTAACAAACACAGGAAATAAAAATTAAGTAGAAGACCTGGCCTAGGGATAATTATTGTTAATAATGTTCTTTTAAAATATCTTGACATTTTAACTTTCCACTTCAACTGTCCTTGTTGAGTTAAAGAATATATTACACATGATTTTTTCTTTTGTGGGTGTATGAATATACATGTGTATGTGTGCAGTATATACATTTCTGCGCATATGTGTGTGCATGTGTATAGGCCAGGGTGCCATGTAATATACTCTACTCAATTGCTTTTCCACTTGCATTTATTTTTTTTAGATAGGGTCTCACTGACTATGGAGCTTGTCTCGAAAGGCTGGCCAGGAGTCCCTGGAATCTAGCCATTCCCCTCTCTACCCCCCTAACTCCACCGCCACACCCCACCTTTGCATGGGTGCTGAGGATCCAAATTCACATCATGTTTACATAGCAGGCACTCTACCCACCAAGCTCAGGCCCCAGCCCCACGTACAGGCGGCCACATGCCCGTCATCTGTGTCATTGTGCTTTCATGACTTTCCCATGGTGATCTATAATCTCCATGGCAACCCCCAAGTCACTACAAATCAGAATCACTTCCCTATAGTGGACACTGCATTTCTCCTCATGACCCATCCTAGTTCTTTTTCATCTGCATCAGTGGGACCCAGGGTGTGGTCCCAGAGCAGACCTGGCCACTTTGAGAATTGCAGATTATCATTATGTGACCTCTTTATGACTGATCCCAGGGGATGACTAACAAGGAAGCGAGTTGCATGCATCATTCATAATTTCTACGCAATCACATGACAAGACCCTTTCACTGCAAAGACAGGTCTTTTGGGTCCTAAGGGGTCATTGGCACACTTCAAAGGCTGACCCAGTTTTAGATAAGAGTTCCATGTTGTGGGAAGAATGGGTCCCCTTGTGCTCTGAAACCCACCCTTGCAGGAGAAATGAATACCAAGTGCCTTACGAATAGCCTGCCTTTTCCCTTCTCTCCAGTTCCTGGCTTTTCCATGGTAATTCAGGGGTGTGCTTTAGTGTCTGCTAGGTACTGTGTGTGCACTGTGATCAACCTCCGCCATCTTGTTTCTCCTTGTACCTCTTTCCCACCACCTCCCATACCTGAACAGATTTTTTTGAATAATGTCATCAGTTATACCATTGGCCCCAGTGAATTCCCTTTGGGAAATTTCTACTTTAACTTGCAGAAGTTTCATTTGCCCTGTCTATCTAATATGATTTTCTTTTTTGTGTGTGAGCATGTACATGTGTGTGCATGTATGAGTGAGTGTGCGTGATTTGTACATGTGTGTCTGTGTGGATGTACATGTGTCTGTGTGCATATGCCTGTGTGTGCATATGTATATATGGATTTTCATTTGTGTTCGTAAATATGTGTGCACGTGAATAAGACTGAATGTATGTATATACATGTACTTGTGTGCAGGCTTCCAATGTAATCATGTATGTGTATGCATGTTTGTGTATGCATGTATGCATGTGTATGTATGTGTATGTGCACATGCCATGACTATGTGAGTGTGTCCATGTGTATGTGTGTGTATGTTTGTGTGCACACATGTGGAAGGGTTGACTCAAAAGCATTTTATTTTGAAACTACTGTGGCCTTCCCTTGCTGTCCAGGGTGTCTCCTGAGCACTCTGTGCCATCCCAGCTTGTGGCCTTGGCCCCAACATCCTGTCTTCTTTTCATCTTGTCCTTTTGTCCCTCTCAGCTTGTTCCATTTTTGTGGCTTTCTTTTCCTGTTTGCCAAAAGCAATGTCTTCTTAAATCAGATTACATATGATAAACAGTCTTCTGGATTTCCCCTGGTTCCTGTTTTGAATCAGGCCCCGAGGCTGCTCTCACCCCTGTCTCCAGGAGCTTGTTCTTGCTCATTTTTGCCACTACAGGGCTTTTATAGGTTACACTTTTTAATTATTTAATCATAATTAGTAAAACAACAACCCGGACTCGGTGTTTATAAATGGTTGGTGGATTTTCTTTGGCTCAACATTTTTTTTACATGTGTACATGCCTTGTCTACATGTATATATGTGTTCCTCAAGCATGGGGGCCAGGTTAGGGATTAATTGTCTGCAAGCCTAACAGTCACTTTGCATGGTTATCTTTGGTGGAAGATTATGATTCTGAGAGGCCTGCTTAAGTAAGTCTAGCAACAGGTTTCAGTCTCTGTTAGGTCAGAGCAGGTCTCATTCAGCAGTCACTAGAAAAGCTGCAAAGAGTGGACAGCCAACCAGAGATGGCCATGGCTTGGCCAGAGGAAGATAAAGGTATTTAAAGATGGTTTCTTTCTGCTGGTAATATTGGTTTAAAAAAGATATACTACTGTTCTGGAAATCTTCTGCCTTCTGATGAACTCACGACCTGGCCAGAGTCGCCCGAGTTTACTCAGTTTGCCTGGGCTTTCTAGTTTAAGTGATTACCTAACTCCCCCACCACCTCCTCCCTTAGGAATTCACAATTCTATTCCTCTGCTGTGTTTCTGCCACCAAACCAAGCCTTTAAGCCCCCAGCTCCCACAATGCTTTGCACCAGTTTATCCCCTTTTCTTCCCACCTCAGCATTCCGGCTATAAGCAGTGGACCTCCACCCAGAGCTGGGTCTGTACAGCCTCAAAATTGCATCAGGTCTCACTCACAGTGAGAGTGCAGAAAGCACCTGGCTGGAGCCGGTCACAGCACAGCTGTTCCTTCAGAAACAGTGACATTTCAGAAGAAAGGTGTGGTGGCACACGCCTGTGACCCCAGCGCTTCAGAGGCTAAGGCATAATGAGAGCTGCAAGTTCCAGGCCAGCCTGGTCTACATAGTCAGTCCAGATCAGCCTGAGTCATGGAGTGAGTCTCCATCTCAAAAACAAACAATCAAGTAATCAAACGAACGAAAGGAAAAACTAAAAGCAGCCAAAAAACCAGAAACAAAAGACAACCGCAAGCTAACACCCACCCAGGGGCCTGTTATCTCATTCTGTGTAGCTTACCGTCATTTTGGTTGAGGGCAATATTTTTTTTTTTCATTATCCTTATCCACCTGGGGGCGCATTTACCCAGCTCAGGGGTTACTAACTTGGAACATGTCTCTGAAAGGTAGAAGACAGGACAGATACTCTCAACAAAAGCCCTGTCACAAGTGTTCCTTGAGGCATGCGGCAGGACGCGTAATTACTAAAAGCTGCTGCCGGAGGCTCTTGAGGAGGCTTGCTGCGTAGCAAGGGCAGAAAGCCACCAAGAAGGTGAAGCTGCAGATTCAGGCTGGGGGCTCCCAGACTTTGCAGGGGGCTGGATATAAGTCACGTCATAGAGGAAGAGGTGGGCTCTCCCCCTCATGCAGGAGACAGCCGTCGGGTCTGAGCCAGTGTCAGCCGAAGGGAAGCACTCTTGGCTCGCTAGGTAACCTGGCTCCCATGAGAGAAAATTTGGAAAGATGTAGAATCAAATGAAAGGCACCAAAACAGTTTATCCTTCAGGGTGTGAGGGTATTACGATGTCACTTGATGCCACAGACTACACAGATGGGGTCTAAAACCAGAGAGGCTTCACTTGAGGGTTGGGCAAAGTGAGGTGTCCGTTCTAACAGGTGTCAGGGGGGAAATGAGGAGGTCCCACACACCATGGTTGATAAATCACTTTGGTCAGGTTCCATCTGATTTCCCAGGCACACAGTAAAGGTGGCAGTAGGGTGTCAGGCATTGGGTCATCTTTATACATGGAGCCTTTGAAGGGCATAGAGAGGTGGCAGGGTGCATGGCCTGATGTCTTTAGGGCATGTGTTCCTCATGTGACAGACACCTAGCCCAAAGGTACCCTGGGAAGACGAGTCACCAATGATGGCAGCTCCATACAAAGGCTGACTTGGGTCTGAAGATATTCATGGAACCTGCAGAGGAGACCTAAGAGTGGGCAGGGCACTTCGGGAGTCCTTCTATACAGCTCGCTTATCCGTGCCTGCTCTCATCTGCATCTACTCCCTCCCTCCTGAAGCAGGAGAACCCAGTGATGTCAACAGGAAGGTCAACTGCTTTAAGCAAGCAAGTAAAGTGACATGAATTTTAAAAAAGCAGTGTTGAAATAAATGACTGTCCTAACATAAAACAGACGCTGAGGATGAAAACACCTAGGGAACTGAATTCAATTCCTGAGGCTCACGTGGAGGAAGGAGAGAACCACTTCCTGCATGCTGTCTTCTGACCTTTATATACATGCCATAGTACATGTTCACCCCCAGCAAACAAACAAATAAATAAAAATTTAAAGCATTATGGGACACATTTTTTTTTCCTTACAGAGAAAGACTTTACCAGTTCATAAGTGGATTCTTCAAGTATGCTGAAGCTGACAGACTGATAAATGCATTTCTCTCTCTCTCTGTCTCTCTGTCTCTGTCTCTGTCTCTGTCTCTGTCTCTGTCTCTCTCTCTCTCTCTCTCTCTCTCTCTCTCTCTCTCTCTGTGTGTGTGTGTGTGTGTGTGTGTGTGTGTGTGTGAGACTGTTAATGGAGATTTCCACATGTCTTCAAATTAAGGTATGTTTGCACAAACTGTATGGTTCAAATGGACTCTGGTTTTCTCTTGTGTTTTCATAAAAGGCTTTGCTCATCTATAACTAGTAAAGAGTAGAGGTGATGCAGGGATGATGGCTCAGTAGTTGTAAGTGGCCACACTTCCAGAAGACTCAGGATCAGTTACCAGCACCCACATGCCAGCTCAGACCATATATAGCTCTAGTTCCAGGGTATCCAAATGCCTCTCCTGGCCTCTAGCCACATGGTACGCATACATACATGTAGGCTAGACACACACACACACACACACACACACTAATATAGATGTAAATAACTCTTCTAAAGATAGGTAGGGAAGAAGGAACAACTGACATGACATGACAATGACTTTGCAAAAGACATCAAAGTAGGTCTTCTAATAAACATTGATTGACTGATTTATTACTTGATTGACTGACTGACCAGCTGACTACTTGCTTGTGTGCTACTCGGTCCACAAACAGAAAGCCCGAGCAATGACATAGCAAAAGCAACAGCATCATATCCCATCAGCTGCAGGCTTTCAATTCACATACAGACTCGAAAATGAATGACTCTATCAATCCTTGATGTTTTTTTCCCTGTCAAAAGTGACTGCACACACTCCGGAGCCATGAGGAAAGAAGAGCAAAATGAAGGAATGAGCTAACAAGCTACCCTAAAGCTCACGCAGCATCATTCTGACTAAGATATGATTCTCCTCTTTGGTCCTTCAACTAGGATATACTTTACACGGAAGCCCCAACCTTCTCCCAAGCTCTGCCCTGAACCTGTCCCTCTACATCTAAGAACCACCTTTACAGGAAACCAAACCAATATGTGTGTGTGCACATCGGTGTGGGTGCAAACATGTATGTGCGCGTGCACACTTTCCTGTGTGCTCCTGTGCGTGGGTGTGCATATGTGTATGCACGTATGTGATTTCATGTGATGTGCATGTGTGTGTGTGTGTGTGTGTGTGTGTGTGTGTGTGCATACGCACACGCGCGCAAGTGCTCCTGTGCGCTCCTGTGCATACAGACCCAAGATGAAGCTCTGGTGTTATTCCCGAGGAGATATTCACTTTTGGTTTTTTGAGATTGGGTCTCTCACTGGAATCTAGAGTTCACAATTCAGCGAAGCAGGCCAGCCGGTGAACTACACCAGGGGCCCAACTGTTTCTACTTCCCCATTGCTGCCAAATTAGGCACATAATACCATGCCTGGCATTTTACCCGGGTGTTATTGGGAAACCCAGGTCTTAATTCTTATGTGGAAAGTACTTCTCCCAGGGTCTGATCTTCTGATCTTCTCTGCGTCCACATTCTTTCATATCGACTAGCCTGCCTGACATGTATGAGTCTAAATCTCCTGATTTAATCCCCTGATTGAATAATTCAGAGTTCCCTGTGTCTGTGACTAACTTTGGAATGCATTCCTTTATTCCTTTATTTCTTCTTTTGTCCAAAACCACATCCTGGTGATTTGTCTCCCTGTCCAGGCTTTCCTTGATTCATAAAATCTTCATTAAATCTTCCTCCTCCATGAAGCCTTTCCCTCCTACACAGTGAGAAGGCTCACATCACAGCCGTGTCACAGTACCACCAGGCTTGTCATGTGTCCACTAACCAGGCTGTATCTCACTTCTATTGACAAGTTCTTCTAAGATACACACTTACAGTTACTGTTATAACTGGAATTTATTTGGTGCAAGTTTGGGCAGTGTTGCCTACTATGGCTTAAACTTTCAAACCACTGTCCTCTTTCTAGAGCTTCCTCAGTTATAGGATGGTTTGACAAGGAGAATCCACAGAGTAACAGAAGTCACTGGTACTCCCTAGTGAGCCTCACCCACCAATCTCCTCTCATAGCCCAGTTCAAGGAAACGTTTAGTAAGACAGCTCTCGTTAAGTTTATCTGGCTAAAACCTACCAAATGGGAAATAATCAGAGATGTTTTGAGTGTATCTTAGTAACCCGGTAATTAAAACAAAATTGTCTTACATTTTCCAAGAAGCAATATGCAATGCATTTTATAGTACCAAAATATTTTCCATAATTATTTTTAAATTAAAAAAAAACTTAATTATGAGTATATGTGTGTGTGTGTTTGTATGTATGTGAGTGCAGGTGTGCTCTGAATGGGACCCAGAAGGAGGCACTGGACCTCCTGGCACTGGAGTTACAGACAGAGCTGCCAGATAAGAGGGCTAAATGCTGAACTCGAATGTGGTGCAAGAGAAGCACCGGATCTTAACCACTGGCCCCTACCTCCGGCCAACTGTGTTGTTCTAAGCAGCCATTAGACACTGCCCCTGTTAGCCCTACTTGGAGATGCAGAAACTGAGCAGGCCACTCAGGATTGCATAGCTAGTGAGTGGCAGAGCAAGGCTGGGAGCTC
>OU015755.1:6588741-6605564 GCA_907169655.1 Acomys percivali | reverse complement strand
GAGAGAGAGAGAGAGAGAGAGAGAGAGAGAGAGAGAGAGAGAGATAGCAAAACAAAACACCAGACTGAAAAGCAGAGTCCACCTGGACACACCCACGAATACTCATGCAGTGCTGCCAGACAGGGATCAGGGATCTTGGGGTTCATATGCCACACACTTGATAGAAAATCCTCTCTTCCACTCACCTAGAGCTGTGGCTTGAGGTCTGCAGAGGAATAGAGTTGATGCTGATGTCACCTGAAGTTGCCAAGCAGTGAAGGAGAAGTAAGAGAGCACACGCTAGGCTCTGTACCTGTGTCAGGTGAGCGAGCCCACGGGGACAGATAGTGGGCAGATGTCGTAGGCAGTTTCCTCCTGCATTTTCTCCCACACTCCCACAAGCTTTTCGAGGGAGCATGGGTTGACCTAGGCCTTGAGTTCTTTCTGCCTCAACTGTTCAAGAGCTGGGACTGATTCAGGTTGAGGGATTGAGTTCTTTTAGCCCTTTGTGTTTTCACTCTACCTTTACCTGGAACTGTACCAACTCCCGCCCCTTTCTATGGTTCTCGCTTGAATGTACTTTCCTTTTTCCTCATTTTTTTTTCTTAATGCACTATTTATCAGTCTCACTAAGATTGTTTTCTTTTCTCCCTTGCACTTAGTAACTGATATGTTTTCATATATAGCACTATGCTGTTCCTTTGTTTACTAAAACTTACTGGAGTTGAACGGGTAGCTGTTTTTATTTTGTTTTCTATTATTTATTTATTTATTTATTATTTACTTTGCATGTATATATATAAGAGAGAGAGAGAGAGAGAGAGAGAGAGAGAGAGAGAGAGAGAGAGAGAGAGAGAGTTTGTATGTGTCATTTGTATGAGGGCAGCAGAGGATGCTGTATCTCCCACAACTAGATTTACACACAGCTGTGAGCTGCCTGACACGCATCCTGAGGGCTGAGCTCAGGTCCAGTGGGAGAGCAGTAAGCACGCTGAGGTGCAGAGCCATCTCTCCAGCACATGAGCGCACACACACACACACATACACACACACACACACACACACACACACACACACACGCGCGCGTCCACATATGCACATGATTTTTAAGTAAAGTAAATATTTAAAAGAAAGCTAAAATGATTCTAAACAGACATGCTAAAAATGTCAGCTCACACAATTTCATGAAGCAGACACTAGTAGATACAAAAGTCCAAACTGACATCAACACAGCGAGGACAGAGACTTCAGTACAGCCCTCACCATCAACAGCAAATGGTAAAGCCAAACAACACCATAGATCAAATGGATTCCATGGACATCCACAGACATGCCCACAAACCATAATACACTTGTGTTCTTCTCAGGGGCACATGGTACTTTCTCCAAAATAGGTTATATTGGAGCATACAAAGCAACTCTTGATACTTCACTAAGATTACTAAAGCTACTGTGAGGTGCCTACTCTGTCCCAAACAAGACAGCACTGATGGAGCATGAGGTCATAAAATGACGAGTGACATCTGATGCCAGAAAGCATCCATGGGCAAAGGAGACGTGTATTTCTGTAACAATGAAGATACAGTGCATGATGGGATAATGAGATATTACCACCATAGCTGATTTATTTTTTCTTTTTTTAAGGTAGGTTCTTACTCTGCATTCCTTGCTGGGTTCTGAGAAATGAATGCATATTTCATTTGGATAAGTGAAAATGTGGCAATGATCATGAATGAAAATATTGCTCAAGTTGGGACAAAGGAATTATTTGAAGGAGTTATATGAGTGAGAATTCTGCTGTGAACGCATGCTTCATCTTTTTAGCATGAAAAACACCTTTTGCCATTTTTCCCACTGGCCTTTCATAGAATTAGTTTGGATCTTCTCCATATCATTTTAACACTATGAGCCAGGAGAGTTCCAATTACTTTTAGAAAACATCTTTTTCTAATTTTCTGTTAGTGGAAGATCTAAAACTGCCTTTAAAATTAATGCAGTGACCATATCTATTCTGTTTGGGGGAAAATGAATGTTTATGGATGCTGACACTTCCCATGTTTCCAAGAAGGTAGATACATATGAAAAAAGTGTGAAATAGTAATGCTTTTCATGGGCCTGGAGAGATGTCTCAGTGGTGAAAAGTGCAATATTGCTCTTGCAAACAGCCTAGATTCACGTCTCAGAACTCACAGCAGGTGGCTCCAACTACTGCATCTCTGGCCCCACAGGATTCAATGTCCTCTTCTGGCCTCTGTAGTTTCCTGGACTCATGGCTTACCCACAAGCCAACACACAGGTAACATACCACTTTTTTGATAAAAAGAATTGCTTCTCTTGCTTACTATCCTCTGGAGGACCCGAGTCCCAAGGCGCCAGTACAATGTCTTTAAAGCCCTTCACATCACCTCAGAGCTGCACTAACCAATAGCTCAAAGTTCAGCTCAGTTCTCCTATTTCAAGTGAACACCTACAGTCACCGAAGGAGCTGCTCTTTGTCATCATAAGTGGTAAGAGAGACAGGCACAGAATGTGACAATTCATTTTCTCTCCCTTTCTACTTACAATTTAGGGTGGCATCAGAGCAAAATAATTAATTGGCCTGTCTGTAGAACAAATAAATCACCAACTCAATATGGTACTTGGAACTCACAGCTCATTTCTGCAGCATTGCCGGGTAATACCGCTAACGTATGGGGTTGGCAAGCTCTTCTGACATGTCTCCCAGGCTCCCTGACCCCTCGTGACACTGTAGCAGTGAAATATGACAGGGAGTGCAGTGCGGTTACATCAGAATAGGCTGCAAATCAGTAACCATTACAACAAAACTCGGAAGTACGCAAAACTAACATAGTACATGATGCAGTGGCAAGGGAGATGTTTTTAATGTCAACTTCGGAGCAGGGGAGATGCCTCCGCAGGTAGTTGGTAACAGTACTTGCCATTCAAGCATGAGGACCAGAGTTTGGATTCTCCAAATCCACATAAAAGCAAGACACATAGTGAGGGCTGTAATCCCAGGATCCCAGTGGTGAAATGGGAGGCAGAGGCAGAAGAAGCACAGATGCTCACAGCCTAGCTAGCCTAGCATATGCAGTGGAAAAACTATAATAGAGACCCCCGTCTCAAACAAGACAGATGGTAAGAATTAACAATGACCTCTGACCTCTTCATACACATGTGGGTGGGCATATGCACACTCGCTCACACACACACACAAGAGTGCACATATAAGAAGCTACCTTATTAATTATTTAGTAATTTTTGAAGCAATTTCTCTTTGGTTTTAGTCAGCCTGAAAAAACTTAACCAAGGTCACATGGTATACTACAACACACATGCACACACAAAGAGAGAGAGGGGGGGGGGAAGGGTGTGAGGGAGAGAGGGATGGAAGGAGAAAGGGAGGGAGAAAATGCCAGCTTCCAGGCATCACTAGTATAAGGAACTGCCTTCTGCAGTGAGGCTGTAGAGCATCATTGCCTACTGTGGAGGTTACAATGAGATGCTACCCCAATACTCTCTGTCATTTTAATGATTGATTCCCCAGCTGGTGGTGCCGGTGCTCTTTGTAGATGCTTAGGGGGGGTATAGGAATTGTGTCACAGAGGCCAACTTTGAGAGTTTAAAGACTTGTGCCAGGCCAGGCAGTGGTGGTGAACACCTTTAGTCCCAGAACTTTAGAGGAAGAGGAAGTCAGATCTCTTGACTTCCTGGTGTGTACAGCAAGTTCTAGAACAGCCAAGATCAAACAGAGAAATCTTGTCTCAAGGGAGGTGCTATTTCGAGCTCACTCTACCAACCTATCAACATGTGAGCACGCAGCTTCCTGCTCTTACCTGTATGCCTGCACTCTACTGCCATGGGCCCTAAGTTCTAGAACTGTAAGCCCAGACAAACTCTTTCTTCTATACATTGTCTTGGTCGTGGTGTTTGATCACAGTGGTAGAAACATAACTGAGACATCTTCCGAGAGACCTGAGAACCACCTCTGTTATTTATTCTATATTTGGAAACAGATGTAATCAGAAAGAAATTCAAGTGTATTTACCATGTTAGACGTTGTCTGTTAATTAATGTGCTCTGGACTGTATCAGCCAAGACAATTCTGTACCTATTCAAACTTCAGTTAGGGTTTAAATAATGGGGGTGAGCCCTGCTAGTATTTTACTAAATTGACCAACTATGAAACTGCATTGAAGATTCTCTTTCTCTACCCTGGTTTAGTTCAGATCTCAGAACTCCTGCATGGACTCTGTGCATTAGATGGTGTTTAAGACAGAAACTCACAACTGGTTAAAGTGTAGAAAATAAGTGACTGTGGAGCACTCAGTCACAAATGGGACATCTATGCCACATTCCCTCCCCAAGCCTTGGGGTCCATCATGGGTGAGGTAACAAGAGAGCAGCAACATCAACCATTAATACACTTAAAGGTCTTGTGCAACACATGTCTCTTTCATAGGTCTCACAGATTCATGACTACCGCATCCACAGAAAGTTCCAGAAGGGACCACAACACAAACTAGATGGCCAAGCTTCATGTCTGAGATGGTTCCTCTGAATGGAAACCTCTAAGATCTCCAAAGAGTAGAAAAAGTTAATCAAGAGCATTTCATGCCCAGAAGGCACAACTAATGTGTTGGTGATGCCAATTCATTTTCCTTTAGTCATTATCAAAGAGCTTTAACAGTTGGCACGTAATGAAAAGCTTCCAATGAATTCATTCTTACAATCCAGCAAGTGAGGTTTCAGCATGTATTTATAAATCATGCATTTATAAATGACACTCAAATTGTCAAAGCTGTACACAGTGTAAGGCGGCGCTTATAAAATGAATCATCTTAACATCCCAGTCACAACACACACACACACACACACACACACACACACACACAGTGCATAAAGAGGATGTATTTTATGGCTTCAATTCAAAAGTGCTCTAGGACCCCTGTGGGAAGTTAGCAAAAACATATGTGTTTCTTCCTCTCACAATAGAACATCCTTGACAGGCAACTTCTAGGTAAATGATCTTTAAAGTTGTGTGCTAAATTAGCCCATTATTTTCAGTCAGTTTCACTCACTGAGATAAAATATGCCTTCAGTACTTAGCGTGGCAGTGTGTGTTAAATGGTTTGCCAACAAATACATTGTTGACTTGATTTTTCTTTCTGCAATTTGTGCTGTGATTTTCTTTCTTCAAATACTTCCATTTATTCAACGGCTCCCCCAGCAAAATCATAAACTAGCATGTCAGGCCTCATGGCTCATGCCTACAACTCCAGCACTTGGAGAAGTGGAGGCAGGAGGATCGTGAGTTTAGGGTCATCCTCCAATCCATAGTGAGCTTGAAAACAGCCTGAGGATTCATGAGACTCTGTTTTGTTGTTCTTGTTGTTTGTTTTGTTTAATAATAAAACAATAAAAACCACCTTATCAACCAAACATGCAGAAAGCTTTTAGCTCATTAATGTACTGACATTTTAATTACTTATTGCATTGGGATTGTGGTGGAGAACATGCTATAGAGAAGTGTGGAACACTTCAGAGAACATACTACAGAGAAGTGTGAACAACCAATGCTCATTTTGTTTTTGTCTATTGTTTTGTTTTTGTTTGTATATTCAAGGGCATTTAGAGATGGCTCAGCTGCTAACAGCACTTTCTTAGAGGACCCCAGTTCCATTGCTAGGACCACATGAATGACTCACAGCTGCCTGTAACTCCAGCTCCAGGGCATACATGCAGTGCCCTCTTCTGACCTTCTTGAGCATCTTTACAAATATGCACATATCAATACAAACAGGAATGGACACATCAAGAGAAATAAATATTTTAAGTGTATACTTAGTCACTTTCTAAAGCTTTGACTAGAATTTTTTCCTTACTTCTCTCAGCTAAATATCTTCCTGAACCTAGAGTTAAAGTTAACTTCAACAAATCTACAAATCTTCAAATGAATTTGGCCACTTAAAAATTTATAAAAGCAATAACTCCAGATACAATGTCTTTATGTTTCTGTATGTTTTCTGTATGAAAAACAAGCAAACACATTGCCACGTTTAAGCAGTGTGAATTATCTGCCACGTGCGACACCTCTGCTCTTTTCTAGGCGCCCTACCATTTTCTTCTGCTGGGTCTCTTTCCCACAACATACAGAATGAATTTGCATATAATTAGAGCATCACAAATCTTATGTGAGATAAACTTGAAGCCTTGCTGCATCCTATTTGGACATAGGTGAGGGAGAAGCCGCACGCACCTCAGGTGTCCACATCCGAAGGCACAGGAGTGGTTGACCTTTCCTTCCTGGCTGTAGATAAGTGAGTGCTTGTTTGAAGATGACTAAGCTTCAAAACAGAATGATCCTGTTGGCAAAGCTTCACTCAGGATATTAGTGAATGGGAACTTTGTCCCCACACTCCTGAGGGGAAAAAACACCCTCTACCTTCACAAACAGAGGAGCATCTACAGGTGTTAGGCACTGCATATCCTATGAGGAAGGGACTCCACACAGGTGCAACAGGGAACAAATTTTTGAAACTCAGTCTCTTTTCTTAGTTTGAGACAGAGAACACTGAGTTCTTTTTCCAGCTTAAAATGTTTGTTGCTGTTGCTTTTGAGGTAGGATCTCATATAGCCTAGGCTGTCATTGAGATCACTGTGTCACTGAGATGACTTTGAGCATCTCAGCTCTCTGCCTCTACCTCCCCAGTGTAGGCATGTGTCATCAAATCCAAGTCTATGTGATGTTACAGACAGAACCAGCACTTCATGCATGCTACACAATCACTCTTCCAACATCGCTGTATCCCCAGCCTGGGTTAAGTACTCTAGTATCCACATGTCCATAGACAGGATGGAAATAGAAGTGGTTTAAGACTGTCTTAATGACTTATAACATCAATTATTTAAAAAACAAAAATATTTGACAAATGCTTGGGCTTTTAGTCACATGACATTTACGCTCAGCAGAACATATTAAAAACAGATTTCTTAAATCTCTATTACGTGAACTAAGTGGGAATATGAACTTCAATGGTTATTTTCACAGATTATATAGTAGTTACAGATGTTGCTATTTAAAAGAAAATGACAAGAGAATATGTATGACCAGACATGCCCAACCATGGCCTATGGGATGCAAGTGTCCCAGGATAATGAGGAATGCTACTCAATATATTTATAAATGACATTTTGTCACAGTATTTGGACACCCATGAAATAAACATAGTGGGTTAGGTGTTTCTGGCTTGGGAAAACTTGAGGAGTGATTGGCATTAAAGAACATACACTGTAACAACAGAAAATTAGGGGACAGCACCTGTGAGAAAAGTGGTCCTCATAACCAGTAACCACATATTCAAACAGAAAACTGTGAAAGGAGCTATTGGCTGTACTCACTCAAAAGTGTGTGTGGGGGGGTGTACACACTCGCCCCCCCCACACACAAGTATTTGCATTTGTGCATGCCAGAGGTTGACAATGAGTGTCTCACTCAAATCCCTCTCCACCTTATTTTCTGAGGTGCCGTCTCCTCACAGTCTACAGTTCATTGATTTGACTGGACAGGCCAATGAGCCCCAGGGATTTGCCTATTCTTGCCCCCTCAGCATCCGGCTTTCAGAATGTGCCTCAGCGCCTGGCTTTCAGTAGGTTTTGGGGACCCAAACTCAGGTCCTCATGCCTGTGAGAAAAGCACTTTACAAAAGGTGTGATCCCCTTGGCCCTTGACCACTGAATTCTGTCACCACCCCAGGTGCAAACTAAAAAGTCTGTTCATACTACACACATGTGGTGTGTTTAGTTGATTTCCAGTTGAGCAGTTTTGATGCATTTTATGCCGCCAATTATTTTTTTATTTCTGAGAGAATCAAATCTCACCCTATTTTCTAAAAGCATGGGCACTCTTTCCAAGATTTTATTAAGAATAATGACACACGTACTGGATGGTACTTGGGCAAAGATATGATCTAGAACCTTGTTACTTAGTGTCTATCATGCAGGGGCTGAAGGCACAGAGAGTTAATGTAGAGAGCCTTGGGAACTCATGTCTTAGGTCACAGCCATACTTATATAATTGTTGAATGATACAAGTAACAGATCCAAGGAAATCATACATGTATAAGTCAAGTCTTCCTGGTGAATTCTCATTTCCTTTTCTTTTCTTCTTCTTCTTTTTAGATGAGGGGGAATGAGACTCAAGGGTTCAATTATTGTCCCCAATTGCTGTATCTAATTTTATTTAAAATACGTATACGCCTTTATATGTGCCTACGTTAATTTATGTACACTATGTGCATGCAGGATCTCTTAGAAGCCAGAAGAGGGCATCGGATCCTTGGAAGCCAAAATTACAGATGGCTGTGAGCTGCCATGTGGGTCTGGGGCACTGAACCTTGGTCCTTTGTAAGACTGGTAAGTGTTCCTAACTGCTGAGCCACTGTCCCAACCCCTGTATCTAATGTTGAGTCATAAGAGAGATGGGGAACACAACAGTTTAGGCCTAGTGCCTGCCTGTTCAGCAGACATTGCTCATCCATGCCTCCCAGCCCTCAGCATGGCACTTTTCTGTTATGCCAAGGAACACAGCAAATGGATGACATGGGTCCAGCTGGCTAACTCCTGAAAGAATATTCCAGTAATGGAAAAAGAAGATGACTGCGGAATCGCTTCGTGACGAAAGGCAGTTTACACAGGTCCCCAAGCAGGCCAGCCAAACGCAGTTACTCCTCTTATGGCCCCAGCTCTGTCTTCGCTTGTGAGGTCTGTGTCCAGGACTGATAAACGCTGAAGAAGATGGAGACTGAGCATCCAGCTCATGACCAGGACAGAGCTCAGCATAAGGCGGACTCATATTTTCCACACTGTCTCAGCAAGAACTTCCAGCCCAAGCACCAAGGGAACGGTGCACAGAGGACACTGGAGCGTTGGCGCCTCCCGTGCTTATAAAATACCCCTGGCATGATTCATTCAGCTCCAACGCCAGGTACAAGGCTTTCCCTGCAAATCGCATCATTTACATATCCTCACAAATGAAGTGGAAAAACCGAACAAGCAAAGAACAAAGAACCTCTCGTTTATGCGGGCAGCAATGGAGAACACAGCACCATGAGTCTTTCAGATAAAGAAGCCGGAAGGAGCAAAACCCAGGTAAACCTCACGGTTGAAAGCTGTCCCAGGAAATGTTGGAACATTGCCTATCCCATGCAAATACAGACCAGGCAAGGCCACGCTGCAGCTTCTGAGATCACGCGGGATCCAGCACATTAGGGTACAGACTAGAAGCGCACTTCTCACAAGCATTTTTGTATTCTGGTGTGTACATGTGCTTGTGTCTGAACAGCTATGTATGCACGTGTGTCCGTGAGTGTGGAAGCAAGAGGTCACCCTCAGATGTCATTCCTCACGTGTTACCCATCTTACTTCTTTGAACAGGCTCTCCCACTAGAGGCAGGGTCTTGCAAAGCAGGCTGGTCAGCCAGGTCAGGGGATCTACCCATCATCCACTGCTTCCCTAGCACTGAGATTACAACCAGGCAGCACCGTTTAAGATGCTTTTATGAAAGTTCTTTGGATTTAAATCAAGTCCTTGTACTTGCAAGGCAAGTGGTTTACTAACCAGCTCATCTCCCAAACTCTTATTTCTCAAATCTTGGTTTGTTTGTTTGTTGGTTTTTCACCTTTGGTTTTTCGAGACAGGGCTGTCCTAGATTCTCTTTGTAGACCAGGCTGGCCTCAAACTCATAGAGATTCACCTGCCTCTGCTTCCGAAAGTGCTGGGATTACAGGTGTGCACCACTGTGCCCAGTTTGTTTCTCAAATCTTATTTTTCTTACCTGTTAACATAACTGTTTTGTTATTATTATTGTTGTTGTTGTTTTTCAATTAGAAAGAGAGACAGAGACAGAGAGAGATACAGAGAGAGAGAGTGTTTATGTGTTTGTTCCCTTTTAGTTTTTGTTAGTATATTTGTTCATTGTTGTTCCAGGCTGACCTGGAACTTAGCATGTAGCTCAGGCTTGTCTTGAACTCACAGTGAGCCTCCCATATCAGCCTCCCAAGCCCAGGCTCACAGAGCATATCCCCTTATAGGAGCACACAATCTTTCTGGGAGACAAATGCTCTTGTAGTGTTTTCTTGCAAGACCCTAGTGATGCTGATGCTGCTGTCTTGACAATCACACCCTCAGAAGTCAGAGGAGCAAACCCTGAAAAGGGACCACAGTACACCTGCCTCCTGTCTTGGTGGGCTGGCGCTACATTTTCATGAATACTTTGGTTAAGTTCTCAGGTCTAACAATCCTGACCTCTGCAAAATATAAGTATTTCCATGAAAATTAACTCACTGGGTTGTTAAGAGGGAGGCCAGTTGCCATCCATCATTTAGACTTCAGATTTGGCCAACAAGATATTTTTGTGTCTTTTTTTGGGGGGTGGTGGGGGGTGGTGGGGAGTTCATTTACAGCAGCTTATATAAGCATAAAGATTGTCATGAAACATTTACCAAAATCAGTAATTCAGCCAAGTTAATCCCATGGTCTATCCTACACATTAAGCATCATAGCATTTGTTTTTCCTTTTAATTGAAACTAAGATTTGGTTTGGATTAAAAGCTTGTGATGTATTCTCACGTAGTTGGGCAAACATGGATAAAGATTGTGGCTGTACATTTCAAAAGGCTAGGAAAGATTTATTGTATGTGTGCTTGTTTACTCTGATATAAATATTACAAATATATTTCAATGTTACATGGGCTCTCGTAAATATAGTTTTCGTTAGTTAAAAAAAACTAAAATTTAAAATAGGCATATAAGATTTTGTTTCCAATGGAGGTGACCCTGTCTATAATCTATGTAGTTGTGGCTGAAAATAGGATACTGTAGGGGTGGGGGTGATTACTCCTTGTGAAATTGTGGTATGGCTACCACAGCCTGGTCCCTGCTGAGGTATAATGACCTCATGGGATGGTTCTTAGGCAAGATACTGGTGAATGATTACCACGTGGGGGTCCTTGGTGCAGTACAACTCATTTAAACTGGTTGGCACTGGGCATAACTACCAGACAGTGGTCCTTACAGAGATCTGATCAGCAAGCTGGCCTCAGAGTTGCTATATAGATAAGAAAGACCTTAAACTTCCTAATCAGCTGCTTCTACCCAGGACACCTCACCAGGCCCAGCTCATGTGGCACATGGGATTAAACCCAGGACTTCATACATGCTAGGTAAGCACTCTACAGGCTGAGCCACAGCCTCAGGCCTGGAAGACGCTTTATAATAAACTGAAAAACAAAGTGTTTCCCTGAGTTCAGTCAACTTGATCAAAGAAGGGAATAGCCGATTCAAAGTTCCTCATTCAGAGGCAGATTTATGAATTGGGCAGTTTTGGGTGCTGAGATGTTAGCCTTGGTACCCAATACTGTCCCAAAATAGATAATACCACGCCAGAGTTACTTGACAGGGCACCCAGGTGACACTGACTGAGGAGCTGACTGCCTGCAGGTAGGGCACCCGATGTCTGGCAGCCACAGAAGAGGTCTGGTCTGTGGGCAGAGGGCAGGGAGGTGAGTTTGGATGCGTGCTCTTCCGGAGCATTCTTTCTCTTTCCAATATTTGCCCTTGTGATTCATGAGACACTCGAGGAGTTTTGCAAACATTGCCTCAGACCCCGTTTATGCCACAAAGCCCAGAGTTTCACAGTGAACTTACTTGTGAGTTGTGCATCTCATCCACAAAATAATAAAACTTTCAACATCCGTCGTTAAGTACAATTAGCTAAAATTCTCTGACGCCACCCAAGCGCCCATGTGTACACATCCTGCTGTTTGACTCATTTTCCCCAGAGTGTGCAGGCAGTTGAAGAGTGGACCAGAACATAGCCTATCTTATTTCGTTCACTGTTTTTGCTCAATGTTATGAACTTACACAGGTAATGACAGACCCAGAAGTGAGATCCTGGTCTTTCTGAGGCTGGAGGCTAGGCTCTCTGCACCATTGCCTTGACTTCTAGGAAGACTCTTCTGCCAGAGGGCTCACATGAAGTAAGGTCCCTTTTCCTTGCCCTGGGATGCAGGTAGATCTCAGTGGGATATGCTTGTCAATCATTCGTGCACATGGTGGAGAGCAGAGGGCACCTAAGAGAGATGCTCCTTTCAGAACCAGCTGAAATAGAGGACCAGTTAGGAACATCGTGATTGCCCGATGCTCAGGCCAGCCTCTGGACCAATCTGCTTGGACTCAATACAAGTGTTACAAATGAGCGTGAGTGGGCAGGATTCTACCAGTCAGAATCAGAGGGAGAGAAGAAGAGATGGAGGAAGGAAGAAAAAGAGGGAGAAAGGGAGAGAGGGAGAGATACAGGGAGGGAGGGAGGGAGGGAGGGAGGGAGAGGTAAGACTAGGGAGATGTAGGGAGACAGGGAGGAGAGAAGGAGGGAGGGAGGGAGGGAGGGAGGGAAGAAGGAAGGGAAAAGGGAAAAAAGGAGGGGGAGGAATGTGTTAGCTACTTTCAGTTGTTTGCCAATGCTGGATAAAAGGAAAGCTATTGGTACCTTCCTCATTGCTAAACAGAGCTCTCCATGTGGAATCCACAGAGGCAGACCTTAGCTATCTAAGTCTTGCGTGATTTCCCCACTGTGGGTAGTATGTAGAACTGACTGAAAATCCCTCTCAGGACTATATAGAAGTTGTATCTGTAATCCCTGATGGGGATCACACCAGTGTTTCTCAAACAAACCCTTTGCTGGGTCTTTAAAAAAAACAGATCTGGTGGTGGGGGGGGGGGGGAGGTTACTTTTTTACATCTGCACACACTCCCCACCCAGCTCGCCTGTGATCTTCTGTGGGCCACATTCTGAAGAGCTACGGAAGAGCTTCCCTGGGGCATCTTCTCACTCAAAGCATCCTCTGTGTGGAAGTACAGTGAGCAGCAAGGAGGTCACAGGGATCTGCGGCACTGCCCATTCCAGTTTCACAGATAGAATAGCCGCGCCACCCCTTTCTTCACAGAAATAGCTGGGAAATGACACTTCAGAGATAATCACGTAAGTGTTAGGATAATGACACTAAAATACCCTTAAAGAAAATTGGCTGTGGTCCCTCTTACCTGTTCCATGAGGACCTGTGTAGTGCCAGACAATCAAGAGAGCCACCAATATTGAACCTGCAGCCTGTTGGGGAGGAGTGCATCCACACAGACAGTGTGTAGGGGACACATAACTAGAAGACCGCCTGCATGGGGCAGGGACCTGGATATGGTCCCTTCCCTTAGAGCCACAGTACAAGGGGAAGGAGGAACCCACACACTGAGCTGTGGGCTTGTTCCTGACCTTCGGACTTAACTCAGCAAACTCCAGAGGAAGGACTGCAGTCCCTGTCCCAGTGGCATCCAAGGAGGCTTTTAGTCAGCTAAGGCTTTGCAGCCCTCGAGAACACTACACCCATTCAGTTCTAGCAGCTTGAGCAAGGGCCAGCCGAGGGATGTCACTCGGTCAACAGGAAGTGAGTGTGGACAAAAGGTCCAAGCTGAGGCATGCCGTCGCTCAGCATTTTATTTTGATATAGAGCCTAGTCAAATTGGGATCTTGCAGCAGGAGCCAGAATTTAAAAAAAAAGAAAAAAAGAAAGAAAAGGCTCCCAGGATAGCTGTGCTTTTTTCATTCTTAAAGGCACAGTCGCCAACAACAGTCGCAGCCTTACCCTAACCACAGGAAAAGGAGGGGAGAAAATATGGATTTCTTTATTATTCTTTTCTGGTTACATCTAAAATAGATAGATGGGTGCTAATGTTTCTTTCCGCTGAAAGATTTGTTCAGCCAGTGATTTATTTTGTTCCTTGTCCAGGCGTTATTCTTGTTTGGTTTTCTTTGTGGTATTTACACTGCACCCTAGGCAGGCCTTGGATTCATAGCAAGTCTCCTGTCTCAGCCTTCTGACTACAGGGATGGGGTTGCCTCCATGCCTGGCTACAGGGGGATAATTCTTAGGAATGAAAATGAAGGAGCCTAGGAGACAGGCCAGTGAGTACGTGCTTGCCTTGCAAGTATGAGTTCTGAGTTTGTTTCCCCAGCTTCCATGTAAAAAGCCATGGTAAGCCATGCCTATGGAGCACTGAGAGACCCTAGCTTAAAGAATAAGGTCTTGGAGCTGTTAAGAAAGACACCCGATAGTCACTCTGGCCTGCATACACTTGTGCGCACCCTTGCACACTCATCTATCCACATAAACTCACACACATGTACACATGTGCAAGTACACACATGTACATAAAGAATGTATGAGAAGCTGTCACATCTTCCCAGGAAAAAGTCTCATAAGACCCATGAGTAAAGAGCTGAGCTTCCTTTGTCCCCGCCTGCATCCAAATCGGTACAAGCTTTGAGCTTCACCAGGCCATTGGAAGGTTTTGGAACTCAACACATCTTTGCTTAAATCCCTTTTCTTCTATTTCCCAGATGTTCCTACATCCACTAAAGGTTCCTCATCTTGAAACTAGACATGGGGCTCAGTGAAATGTAAACTGAAACCCAAAGGGGTAGAAAGTAGAAAGATCAAGCATGTTAGTCACACTCCTGAGACAGCCCTGTTCACTGAAAGAGATTATGCGTGCTTGCGTGCCATCAGTAGTGAGATCATGGGGAGAGGCTGCGGACAGGGCTCCATTGGCAAAGGGCCTGCTACACATGAGGACATGAGTTTCATCACCAGAGTCAAGAAAGGAAAGCTGGGCACTGTGGCACAGGGATGTAAACCCTCCCCTGAGGAGGTGGGGACAAATAAGTGCCTGGCCTAGCTGGATAGCCAGCCAAGCCTTATTGGGAAGCACCAGACCACTGAGAGACTTTATGTCTTAAAAATAAACAAATCAACAAAAAATAGGTGACAAACACATGAGGAATGCCTCCAGAGGCTGTCCCTCATTCAAAAGAACTTTTCAAGTTAGGGTGTTTCTGCTCTAGAGGACTGTGATTTTTATCATAGCACTACAGCTGTGTGGAAACTTAGAGATGCCGCCATGTGGAGAAGACAGCCTGGATTGACCCTGTGGGTAATGACTTCCAAACATCATTCGGCTATGAGGATCAAAAGGGAAAAAAAAAAAAAAACCAAAGCAAAACAAAACAAAACCAGGCAATCAAACATGAGGAAAGAAATGGTTTGGAAAACAAACACAACTACTACACACGATTGAAATGAGAGATCAATCCTGGCCAAGGCCACATTTACCAAGTGTGTGGGACCCAGTGTGTTGTCCTGAGGCTCGGGAATCTAGACATGTGGGTAGGGCCGGCTTTTCACGAGTGATGTGGTACCATGGTGAGGAAGGTGAGAGTCAGAGCTAGATAAGCAGGCTTGGGATCCAGAATTCGCTATGTACCAGATACTGGAGGGCGAATGTTACTGGGCCTCAGTTTCTCTCTTGTTTTAAAGGGCTCTTGTGATGCTTAAGGGAACTGCTGTATTGATAATGCTTACAAGTACTGGCAGGCACGTGCCATGGGCAATAGCTATCCCCATTCACTCAGAAGACTAGAGAGGCAGTAAGCGTGGCTATGGTGATCTTTATTTAAGAGGATGTCCAAATGCCATCACTGCATGGCACTGGCTAATTCACCTCTGGTTTAGAGCCATTGGGTCCTGTGTTGGTAATATACATTTCTCAAGATCCTTTGCCATTATTCTCCCAGTAGGCTTGGGAGGGGATAAAATAAAGGAAAAAATAAAATAAAGGCAACTCTTACCCTACTGTGCCCCTTTTAGTCCTAGGTGGCACCAGACAGCCCTGCCATGATTTTCCCTTTCAGCGGACTGACGCAACTTCTGATTTACGGAGATGCTATCTCCCCCTCCCCCCAACCACTGTCATATAGACCTGGGGGGGTGTACTTCACCTCTTTCCATTATGTCTCGATACGTACCATGTGTTAGCAATTTCCTCTTGTCATAGCCCTGAGTGGATGGCCTCCCCCATCCTTCACCCCTTCTACTCTGTCTAGCGCCCTAGCTCTCCCATCTCTGCTCAAACAATCTTTTTGAGCTGCTTAGAGGAATTTCTGTTCTCTTGGCTGAAGCCTGGTTTTAGGCGTGCTGGGTCTTGTAAAATGGGTAAGGCTGGGTTGTATTAAGATGGAGATAAAAATCCCAAACTGTCTGAGCATCCAAACCAGACTGAATGACTCAGGCTCTTGAACTTCCAGCAAAGAGGTCAACGGTAGCTGCTGTTTGGTTGATAGACAAAGACAGATCCATCAGCCATGTATACATGGCAGTTAAGTCTCCCCCAAGCTGGACTGTACAGAATAAAATCCCAGCTATGTTTTTTACTAATTGTGTGACCCCCAGCAAGGGAATCCTGTTTGCCTTGATGTTCATAACAGATGACTGGGGTTGGGAAGGAGCTGGGGTTGTAGCTCAGTCAGTCAGATGATTGCCTCATGTGTACTGATTCCCAGGAGCACACTTCTAATCCCAGCACATGGGGAATGCGAGAGGATCATAGTTCAAGGTCATCCTCAGCTACATAACAAATTGTAGGCCAGCCTGTGCTACGTGGGACTGTCTCACAAAGGATAACATGTGCCTAATTATGTAAGATTTGTCCAATACTGAGCCTATCAATATTCCATCATGGCTCGAGTAGGGGCTTTTGTAGCCCCACCCCTAGCTACAGAGCAAGGGCAGGTACTGGCTGTCCAATCGATACTGTTTTTCTTCAGAGGTGTCGCTGCTAGGAAGTTGTCAGTGCTTTAGTAAATAGCCCAACACAAGCTCAGAGGAACAAGGCTCATTAAGTTCAGTGGGACACACACACACACACACACACACACACACACACACACACACACACA
>OU015755.1:6573834-6588731 GCA_907169655.1 Acomys percivali | reverse complement strand
ACACACACACACACACACACACACACACACACACACACACACACACAGTAAGCCATGTAAATAGAAGTGGGGTTCAGATGGAACAAGAAGGCCCTAAGAAAGTGTACAGGAGGTTGAATATGGTCAAAACATATTATATACATGTATGAAAATTGTCAAAGAATAAATACTAATATACTTTACAAGTTACTACCAGTGTTGTCAGAACAAGGATGAATGAGTTGATTGACATGAAGAAGGCTTGACAGAAAACACATGCTATAAATTTTAATTCCATCCTAAAAATAGAAAAGCCACTTGTCAGCACAGTTTTGGATAGCTCAAAGCCCTGGCAATCAGTACAAAGGAGTTGCAAGCTCAAAAGACTGAGTTGGCTTTAGAAGCGCAAACCTGCCAATTGCTGGTGAGCCAGCTACACAGCTCACTGCCATCCTGCCAGCCCCTGTATGTGCCTGACGCAAGCCAGGAAAGGGAGCACGACAGTGCCTGAGCAGGGACTCACAAGGGAATAACTGTGACTTAGCTTTGTGATCACAACAGAGCAATGTGCAACAGGGGATGGCAGATGAGTAAGGAAATCTCAGAGACCACGTACAGGCTCCAGTGTCTATGCCACACTGCATAGAGTTCAGGTAAGAGGCTGCTGAGGAGCACTTGCCATCCCAAACACAGGGACACACTTCTCAGAGCCGATGCTTGATTGTTCTATGTTGCTGTGATATATACTGAGCAGGGAGGGAAAGGTGTTTGCTTGGCTTACGGCTCACAGCCATCATCAAGGGAAGCCAAGGTAGAGCTGTAGGGAGAAACCTACAGACAGGGACTAAAGCCCCTGAGTGCCATTGAGGAGCGCTGTCTACTATCTGACCAGCCTGCTTTCTTATACAATCCAGCAACTCCTGCCCCTAATGGATACCCTATCCCACTAATTGTTAATCAGGAAAATGCCCCCACAGACATGACAGCAGGCAAGTCTGATAGAAGCGAGCCTCTTCTTAGGTGGTAGGGGTGTAAGCAGACCCCTGGCTCAGCTAATTGTAAGTCAAGGACAGGCTAGGGTATATGCTGGTGGGAGTAAAAGCTTGTACAACCACTTTGGAAATCAATCTGTCACTTTCTGAGAAAATTGGGAATAGTGCTACCGCAAGACACAGCCATACCACTCTTGGGGATATACCTGAAAGATGCTCCACCATACAACAAGGACATTTACTCAACTATGTTCATAGCAGCTTTATTCATAATAGCCAGAATCTGGAAACAACCTAAATGTCCCTCAATCAAAGAATGGATAAAGAAACTGTGGTACATTTACACAGTGCAATACTACTCAGCTATTAAAAACAAGGAAATCTTGAAATTTCCAGGCAAATGGGTGGAACTAGAAAAGATCATCCTGAGTGAGGTAACCCAGACCCAGAGAGACACTCACAGTATATACTTATATATATATATATAAGTGGATATTAGGCCAACATAGATGTCCTCTGAGAGATTCCACCCAGCGAGGTATAGGGGAAGATGCTGTGACTCACAGCTGGACTCTGGGCACAGCACTGAGAGTTGTATGGAAGAGTGGGGGAGGGGTTGTGTCGAAGGATCTGGAGGGGTCAAGAGCTCCACAGGGACCATCAAGGCTGGAGGACCTGGACCCAAGGGAGCCTGCATAAACTGTTGTACCAACCAAGGACAATGCATTCATAGAACTAGGCCCCCTGTTCAGATGTAGCTGATGGACAGCACATTCTCCATGTTGGAGGGAGGAGTGGGGACTGCCTCTGACATGAACCCTGGTGTCGGGGAGGCCTTGTGGGCACACAGAAGAAGAGAATGCAGGATATCCTCATGAGGCCTGATAGGTTGCCGTCAGACAGTGGAGGAGGAGGAGGAGGGCCCCACCATCTGAGGTCTAGTAGAGGGAAATAGGGAGGAAGAGGAAGGGAGGGTGGGAATGGGAAGATAACAGAGCGGGTACCAATTGGGATATAATGTGACTAAATTATAATAAATAAAAAAAAATTTAATTGTTGACAAGATGAAAATGGCCAAGGGAAAAAGACACTTGTAAACTCACTCTGAAGCCTCTAAATGTTCTGTCTGCTTTTTTTGTTAAAGAGTTCATCAAGGTAGAGGGAGAAGGGCTGGAGAGGTGGCTTATCAGTTGAGAGCACATGATGTTCTTGCAGAGGACCTAAGTTGGTTCCTAGCACCCATGTCAACTGTCGTACATCGTCCTGTAACTCCATTTCCAGGGAAATCTGAAGGCCTCCTCTGGCATCCATGGGCACTGCAGTCCCATGCAAACACCTGGACACAGACTCACATATGTGCACATAATTTAAAAAATAAATAATCAATTTCCTTATTTAACATAACTTTAATGATGGAAACAACCATACTTATTTATCAACCTGGCTCTCTTTCTATACTCTTACTGGGGATATATTCATTATTTACATATGTTTAGGGAAGCGAGCTTCTTTATGGCCAAACATTAGGAATGGAAGCAACAACTTTGTGCACGATGCCACCAGCTTAAACTCATTAAATGATAACTGTCCCATTTGTAAACTGTGAAATGATGAAATTCATTTCTAAGTAATTCTAGACCCATGTAAGGAAAATGTTTTTTTTAAACATTTATCTAAAACCATCCCCCAAAGAATCTAACTTCTATGTAGCAATGCTGGCAGATGAAACATGTGTCATCACATGTGATTGGTGCAGGAATGATGGCCTTCTCTCAGACAGGGAAGGGAGACAAGGGTTATCATGGCAGTAATAATGCAAGAAGAGGTGATGAAGCTGGGAGAGAGCGATGAGGGTGGAGGGAAACACAGGAAGATGTGGATGAGAAAAGAGAAGAGTAGGAATTTTGTAAATACAGTACTCATGTACCAAATTCTCATGAATTAAGAATGTATGCTACTCTTGCTTGTGCAAACCAAGCCCTTTATTTTAATGTTGTTATCACCCAAACATTCTATGAACCACAGTCTTGCAAGAAGCTGTAAGAATTTAGAAAGGAAACAGTGTACGTAGTGGGATTTCTAGGGATGTAGGAATGACGCATAAAATACCAACACCTTTATTTAAAACTTTATTTATGCTGAGGGTCAAAATTTCCTAGATGCCCTACCACATACAAATACAGTTTTTATTTTGTACTAGATGTGGGGAGTGCCTTGATTTCTTCTCTTCAAATAGCCAGTGAGGGGACATGAAATCAAGCTATGCACATAGACAAGAGGGTCACATGTCAGTGTGCTCCTAATCTGAACATCTGTAGATGATTCATGAAGAGCTGCGGCATAGCAAGGAGTCTTTTAGGTTTTATCATCTTAAATATTTTCTAACCTCTGACATTCTTGACCACCCCATGTCTAGCAACACTGCCCTTGCTTCCATGGCAACATCCTCCATCCTCTCATGTTTTGCACTTGTTCTTAAGCTTTTTCTCCTCTTCCTCCTTCTTCCCTGTGTCCCTCCCCCTTGTGTCTTCATCCTCTGCCAAGGGTTAGGCTTTCCCAATGTCAGCTCTTGAACTTTAGGCTGATTGACACAGTTACTGAAGTTTTCATAGTATCCTCCACGCTAAACTAAAAACACCGCAAATCAAATGTATTATTATTTTCTGTGTGGCTTGGTTGTTCTTTCCTCCCTCTACCTTGATTAAAACCATGACACAACTGCAAAAGTCAGAACCCACTGCATCTTCCAGGATTTCTTCCCTTGCCAGCCTTCCTCAGCTTACTTATTTCCACTCCCTACTGCTTACCACCTCTAGCCTCTAACCTCCAAGACGATTTTCATAGCTCAACTCTCCCTGTCTGTGCCTCTCAAGTTCTTCTACAGGTAACTGCACTGTCTGCTCTGCTGCCGAGGCCCTATTTTATCAAGTGTCATCAATAGGCCCCACCTATAACACTATAGAATCCAGTATCATGGCAACACTACAAACCTAGGGTCTGGCTACAGTAGCATTAATGGTATATAAGTAGAATGTTTTTGGACAAAGTCATACTCAGCTGGCACTTGCTTTTTGTCCTTCAGCCTTTAAGTTCTTCCAGCAAAGAACATAAATGCAATATTAAAATTCAGTTACTCTCTGTTGGACAGGGAGAAGCACAAAGATTTAAAAAAAAAGCAGCTAAACCCCTACCCAGATCTAGCCAATGGACAGGACAGTCTCCACACTTGAGTGGAGAGTGGGATATGACTTTCTCATGTACTCTGGTGCCTCACATTTGACTATGTCCCCTGGAGGGGGAGACCTAGTGGCACTCAGAGGAAGGACAGCAGGTCACTGAGAAGAGACTTGATACCCTATGAGCATATACAGGGGGAGGTAATCCCTCTCAGGAACAGTCATAGGGGAGGGGAATAAGGGGAAAATGGGAGGGAGGGGAGAATGGGAGGATACAAGGGATGGGATAACCATAGAGATGTAACAAGAATAAATTAATAAAAATTAAAAAAATTTTTAAAAAAAGCAGCAAGAGCTAGGGCACTCGGCAGGCAGAAGCAGGCAGATCTCTGTTAGTTTGTAGCTAGCCTGGTCTACAAAGTGAGTTCAAGACAGCCAAGGCAACACAGAGAGACCCTGTCCCTCCCTGCCCCCATTAAAGCAGCAAGAAATAAGTACCAAGCTAGCAGGGACAGAAGTGCCCTATTGGGTCTGGGTTGCTGCCCTCTGGTCTGCTTCCTCTCTATAGATAATAGCCCAAGTCACCCTTTGGTGACCACATGTCAATATATTTAGCAGAAAGGCCACATCCTTTTAGCCTGTCTCTTTTCATCTAGCTTTCATCCACCTTGGGCAATCACAATGCCCTTCCCCAAACTGACTACAAAACACTAAAACACAGCTTTAGACAGAGTACTGTGTTTACCCATAAACTTCTGTGGTCCACACTACCTATCATAGGACTTGACTTTGGTTTTGACTTTTCTGTAAGCCCTTTCATGATAGGGTACCAGCTTGTGCTGCAAGCTGCATAGATAACAGCTCCATGCATGTAGGCATGGAGCATTTACCCATTGGAAAATGCCATGCACTTCTGCAGCTTCCTGCCTATGCCAAGATCTTCCCTTTTCTGAATACATTTTTTTTCTTGTCACCTCTAGTTGATAAATGTCTGATCATCCTTCAGCCAAGCTCAAGGGCCGCCTCCTCCTCCTCCCTTCAGCTTCTTCCATGTTTTCTCAAGCTTAGAGGTGATTTAGAAACATCTTTATTTTTGTCTGAGAGCATCTGGTTTGTGCACACTGGCATAACAGTTAAGATTGCTATGGCTCCATGGGCTGGAGGCTGCACAGCTTTGATCCTAGCATCTTGACTGCCCCACCTCTGAAATCCTGGAAGATGTAAAGAATTAGGATATGTGGTGTTAGGCAGGAAATGTATAGCCCCCTTGAAGTACTCACTGGCTATCACATTACCATCAACGGTTATGCTCGTATAACCCTCTAGGCTGCCAGTGACTGCCCATTTGTCCATCACTTGAGCACTTGGGCAGCATAGCTTATTGTTAATATCAGGCAATGCTTCAAAAGTGTGACAGATACTAGATCATATCAAATTTAATTTGCATATATAGGAAGGATAAATCCCACTCAATGCTAAGTGCCTGGCCACTATGCTCCATTTTGAATACATGTCTTACAATACCAATAGTTATCAAACCTACATGCCTTTTGAAAAGAAAACTATTGAGGAAGAGGAATGATACCTCCAAGCACAGCTGAATCACACCAGGCTGGTTATGAGATGGAGTTAAACATGACAAGACGTTTTTCTGTCCTGTAACTTCCCAAGAAGCAGGTAAGATACAGTGAGAAGATTTGTTTGTTTTCTACAGGAGAAAATTGTGTCACTGTCACACCCACAGCGCATTTTTCTCGGGTTCCCCATTTCTGACCACGTCCCCTTGATGGGGAGGCCTGGTGGCACTCAGAGGAAGAATAACAGGTCACCAAGAAGAGAGTTGATACCCTATGAGCATATATAGGGGGAGGAGGTCCCCCTCAGTCACAGACATAGGGAAGGGGAGTAGGGGGGGAAGCGAGAGGGCGGATACAAAGGATGGGCTAACAATTGAGATGTAATATGAATAAATTAATAAATTTAAAAAAATAAATAAATACAAAAAAAAAGAAAGCAATGTTTGTGTTTTGAATGTTATCTGCCCCCATAGGTTCATGTGTTTACGCACTTCTTCCTAAGATTCTGGTACTACTGAGGCAAGTGGTGCAGCCTTCAGGAAGTCAAACCAGGTTAAGTGAAGTGGGTCAGTGGGGATGGGCCTTGGGTATTTTCCAATTTGCACTGTTTCTTGATCTGCCTGGATGTGAGCAAGCTGCCTCATATTCCTGCCATCACAGCGGAGGACAGCAGGAGCCACAATGCTCTCTCCTATGAAGAAGTGCAGTGTCAGTCTATAAACCAAAATAAATAAATCCTCCGTCCCCTCCCACCCCTCTCCCTTCCCTTCTGTCCATTGCTTCTTGTTAGTTTGGTCACAAGGACGAGCAAAGTAATACCCCTTGAGTTTGTTTAAAACAATGTTTTCAGCTGGGGCCAAAGTCAAGACCCAGAGTGACACACACAGTGCGGAGCTCCATCCCATTTCTACAGCTCATGGCTGTGTCGGGGACAAATTATGGGTGTTCAATTTTGAGGTGACATCCAACATTTTATGGACACTCAGATGTGGAAAAGCCAGGCCAGGAAGAAAATACAGAATGAGATGAGGGACAAGGGAAAAAAGTGTGCATTTTATAAGCTGAACTACAGTGATATTTTATTCAAACGGAAGGCAGCAGAAATTCTCAAAATACATGGTGTCTCACAAAGAGAAGTGCCCTGGTCACCACCTACGCTTTCTCACACACCCCTCCCAAATGAGAATGGGAAAATAAAAACAATCATAGAAGTTGCTGAAAGAACAGGAAAAAAAAAAATCCTGGTAGGATAATTAATGCGTGGCAAGCTAGTTACCCCCTGGGGTTGGGGCAGGACACTAAAATAAGATGTGGTTAGATACTCTGGTTTCGTCAAAAGATGAGGTTTTGAAACTGGAAATAATTTGTCTCTTCTGACCCTATGGTTTCCTCCACTTTGTTCCCATAAAGTCTGGGCAGGAGCCAGTTGGAAAGGCTCCTCCCTCCAGCTGTCAGGCTAAGGGGTTACAGGGGCCGGAAAGAGAAGGTTTTAAACTCTGGGCTCATTCCTCCTGATTCTCAGCATTTTGAAGTTGGGGGGGCGGGGTTCTTTTGGTCACTGATATCTGCAGCTTGCTTCTTGCAGCCCAGCTTGGGGAAAAATAACAAAATCAGTTAGTTCCCTGAAAGGCTTTCCAATCAGAGAAGCGCAGGATTGAACTCCAAGCATTTAAGTGCAATAAATGACTTCTCCTGTGCCAGAAGGTTTGAGAAAGACTAACACCATTTTTTTTAAGGTTCAGACGATGCTGTAGCGAGTTACATAAAAAACCCGGAACCAGTGTAAATGTCAGCGGGAAAGGATGTGTTCGGGAGAGAGACCTGTGTAATCAGATCTCTGGAACTGCAGCTAAGGGGTCTTACTGGAAATAACAGAGCCGGTTTATGGCACACAGCCGACCGGAACAGCGATTTACATCTCGAGTGGGAGCTTGGCTGCTTGGACCGGGTTACCTGGCTGGGCTAAGTGTGGAAAAGCAGCAGTTTCCAAATATACCCTCCAGCTAAGGGCTGCTGGGAAAGCTGCAAGGCTGTGAGAAAAATGGGTCGTCACCGGGTCGCTGTTTTGTTGAGATGTATGCATTTTAAATACCAAAGGTGCGTGGGGTGGCCTTGTGGTCCCCTGACCCCCGCTACCGAACCTCAAGCGTTACACAACCTTTGTCCTACGCGGTCTTACCAGGAACAGCTCTGCCACTGCTGGTCTTTCGGGTCATTTGGCCTATTTTCCTTGAGGAGTGCTTGGCGTTAAATTTCCAATCTTTTGGATCTGCTTCCTGGTGGAAAGGAAATCATGAGCGGGCTGGATTGACTATCAACTGGAAAATGCATAAATGGAATGACTAGCACAGCGTGGTGTCAGACCTTGAAGTCTGAAGTCTCCATAAGTTGGTTTTTTTTTCCCCCCCAGGAATGTTTATGGGCAGTCTTAAAGGGAGTCTTACACTTTTTTTTCAGCCTCTACATAATAATTTGACTCAAACCGTCATGTCAGGTGACTTAAAATCCACTCACTTGATTCACTACAGACTGCAGCTAAGGAATAAACTGCAGTTTTTTAAAGATTCTCTTCTGAGTCTAGCAATGCTTCTTGACTAAGCAACAGACCAGACATCGTGGCTGCTGCACAACCCTTCACGTGCTGACTAGTCCTAATTACGTGTTCAGAGATAAGGCAGCCTGATGTGACTTTTCCAATGTACCGACTTGTCCTTTTAAGTTGTTGTTAGCTAACACTTGGACTTTTAAGACATCAGAATTGGTAGTTATGAATTATAAAGAGGGAGGGGTTTCTGCTGAGAGAGTCGAAAGAAGGGAAAAGGAAAAAATATTATTAGTACCAAAAGAAATGCAATCACATGCAAACTGAAACCTTTGCCACTCACGTTCCAACTCTGCATCCCACCGACTTCCAAACTGAAGCACCGAGCATCGGCCATGTGACTCTGAAATCCTTAGGCTTGCAACTGCCCTTGTGTTTACATTCCTCCCAACTGGACCATCAACTTTAAAGTCCTAACATCAAACATCAGACCCCCATTTTGTTATTCTTCTTCTAAATGGTGGCCTGTATTACATCATATAAATGAAAGCTAAAAGGGTGCGCTGAGGCGTGTGCGCAAGCGCGTGTGTGTTTGTGTGTGTGTGTGTATGTGTGTGTGTGTGCGTGTTGTTTTGTCTTTTTACTTTGTCAATTCAACATAAGCTAAAGTTATCTGAGAAGAGGAATCTCAGTTAAGAAAATGGCCCATAGACAAGTCTATGGAGCATTTTTTAAATGGATGAGTATGTGAAAGGGCCCAGCTTGCTGAGGGCAGGGTCACTCCTAGGCAAGTAGTCCCGGATTATATGAGAAAGCTGAACAGGCATCGGGGAGCAAAACAGCACACAGCACTCTGTTTCAGTTCCTACCTCCACTTCCCTGGATGATGGACTGTAAGCTTTAAGATGAAACGAACCCTTTCCTCTCCAAGTTGCTTTCGGTCACAGTGTTTTGTCGCAGCAACGGAAATCCTAACTAAGGCAATGGTCTAGGAGCAGGGCCCATAGTCTAATATTTTTCTAACTTAATTGTCTAGCCTGTTTCTCTTTCATAGCCCACATCAGCCATCAGCAGAGTCCTGGGGCTCAGAATCAAACTCCAACAAAACAAACATTGTGATGCACAGATAACTGACTGTCAGAGAAGAGTAAACGCTGTTATGTGTACATATTCCATATTGAATACTAAAGTTACACAGGGCACATATCTCTGGTCACATACCTTTCTAGGGTCACTATAAAAACTTAAAACTGTGTTTATTTTATAAAAATCATTTCAGATACTGACTTTTTATTTTATCTCGGTATATTTTATTAAAAGATCAGCTTCATTGTCATCTGTCAAAGGAAAGGCCATTGTTTTCCAAAGTGAAATGGGCATGAAACATTTTTAATAGCTCCTAGCATATACTGGGTCCATAGTACCTTGTGGGTTTATTTTCAATATTTATTTCTATTAATGGTGTGCGTTTGTGTATTTCTTTGCATGTATGTGCACCGTGTGCATGCAGTACCCACAAAAGCCATAAGAGGGCACTGAACTCCCTGGAACTGGAGTCACAGGTAGTTTTGATCTACATATATGAAATGCTAATAAGATTCTGAGTTTTACTAGTAATCTAGATCATATTTGAATGGTAGGGGCTTCAGAAGAATGAATTCAGGGAGGAGCCAACAGTGGTAAGGAACACACTGAGTTTTAAGGCTAAAATGATTGGCCTGCTTAGTTTCAATGGACAGAAGAGAGACTACTGTGGGTTGGTCTCTGTCATGATGACGTCTAAAAGGACCCTGAGGAAGCCACACATGATGAAAAGCGGGGGAGGAACAAGTCACAAACAGACACTAAAGATGTAACAAGCCACTGTTTAAAGAAGGCGGCATACATACAATGTCCACTACAATGTCCTCTACAAGAAAACAAGCACACTACAGCTATGCAGTAAGTGGCTACAGTCCATTGCACGTTCTGATCACAGCCACATGTGCACACATGAGCATTTCTGAGTGTTTGATCTGTGAACAGGAGAACTAAACGCCATCATCACATTTCATGTGCCAGATGTGTGCTCAGCACAAGGGAACAAGGGACAGACGAGATGGTATTCTTCTCTGAAGAAATATTCAATTCTCACTTTTTTGAATTCATGGCTTCAGACAACCATGAAAAAGAAACAATACTGGGTGTTCCCACTTTAGTAGATGTGCATTATGGCAGTGAGAACGAAAATCTGTAAAAGATGCAGAGGAAGGGCACCAGTGATGGTTAGTAGCAAGATCCGAAAAAACTGGGAGGTGAGCGTCAATGAGGCATTGTCGGGATTAGGTGGGTTATGGCCGTGCCTGGGAGGGGTTTCCTTAACTGGGTCAGCTGAGGTAGGAGCCCTCAGCATGCACATGGTTGGCACCATTTCATAGACTGGGCCCTGGGCTGAAAGAAAAGAAGAAAGCAAGGTGAACCTTAGCAGCACGCATTTGTTCATCACTCTGTGCTCCCTGTGGATGGAAACTGACCAGTCCTCTCCTGCTCCTGCCACTGTGACTTCCCTGCACTGGTCAACCGAGACCGTGAGCTGGAACTCACTTTTTCTCCCCTCTCTTGCTTTGGCCAGGGCAGTTCACCATAGCAACAGGAAATGAAACTAGGCCAATGTGTAGGCCGTTCCCTGGAGCAGAGCAAAGTAGACAGAGGCAGCACAGAAGAGGGATGTGAACAGGCAAAGGGCAACTCAGTTTTTTTGTCTCCAATTTGATTTCATGTTGTAGCAACACAGGCAAGTCTTCATTTCCCTCTGTATATTACAAGCTGCAGATGTTGATAATCACATTAACTAAAAAACCCAGTTGTGTATTTAGAATGCATAGCATGTCTGTGCTGTGTGACACACACAGCAGACATTATGAAATGTAGCAAAATTATAATGGGTCAAGCAAGGGAAATAGGCACCAAAGTATCCTGCTATCTGGTGCAATGTGTGGGTAGACACGCGGTGAGGAGGAGAGACCATCCTGCATGTTGCAGCTCAGGACATTGATACAGAGGTGCTGGTATGAGGACCACTGTAGAGACAAGGTCCCACCTTCCAAGAAACACAGATTCCATCCCACAAAAGCTCAACAGCTGGACAAAAAAAAAAAAAAAAGGTCCTTGCAGTAGTTAGAAGTTTATCATTTTTGACAGTTCATTCCTTAAATGACAGAGAACCAAAAATTTACACATGTCATTGAATTGGTCTTTTTTTCCTAGTCTCTTTTCCTATTTATTTATTGTGATTTTTCAAGACAGGGTTTCTCTGTGTAGCCTTGACTGTCTTGAACTCTTTTTTTTGCAGACCAAGCTGGCCTCAAATTCACAGCAATCCACCTGCCTCTGCCTCCCTGAGTTCTGGGATCAAAGATGTGCACCATCATGCCCAGATACGTCACTGAATTTTAATGGTGATATGCATTTTAAAACTTGCCATTATTGAATAAATGAATGTTTTCATCTTGCTGCCTTTCAACACTTAGATCATCTGAGATGACTCTAGGAAATTATTATCTTTTCAGATTGCATAATTTAAAGAGACTCTCAGAAATCATCATTTTAAGACATGCACATACACATGCGTTCATGTGCACGCGCGCACACACACATACATACAAACACAAAGTAACTGTAAAAAAAAATGTATATTTAAAAACAAGCAGGGCCCAACAACAGCCCATGAAAGATAAGCATAAAGATAAGATAATAATAAATGACATAGAAAATGGTCAAAGTGAGAAAAATCAATAAAGCTAAGAGGTAAACAAAATAGCTGAACTAAGAACAAAAGACAGAGAAGAAAGGACAGCATCACAGCTGCTAATGCGGGAACATGAGGGATCGTAATGTGCTATTATGGGTAATTATTCATCAATTAAGTTGCCTAGCCTAGAAGACAGGGATAAGTTCCCATTCAGAAACATCCCTCTATTCTACTTTGGTTGTCTGTTGCTGTGAACAAACAGTGTGATGAGCAGCAGGCTGAGGAGGAGAGGGTTGACTTCAGCTTCCAGGTTGCAGCCCATTATCAAGCGGAATCAAGGCTGGAGCTTGAAGCGGAAAGCATGGAGGAACGCTGTGAACTGGCCCACTCCCAGGCTCCTGGCTCAGATTCCTGTCTTATACAGTTCAGGCCCATGTGCCTAGGGATGGTGCCACCCACAATGCACTGGGACCTCCTACATCAATTACCAATGCTTGTAGGCAATCAAGTGGAGATAATTCCTCGGATAAGGCTCCCTCTTCCTAGGTATGCCAAAGTGGCAACCAATATTAGCCACAACACCGTCTAAAATGGAGCCATGAAGAAATAAAAGAGCTCTATGTAGATTGATTACACATAAGGAGATAGACATGGGTAACTAACATCTCCTATCAAGGAGCAGCCATGGTCCCAAGGGTTTACCAGCTGAGTGGATTCAATCAACAGATTCAAACCTCCTCAAATGCCCCCAAGGATGATTAAGTGCTTTGAAATCCATCTCTAAGGCCATCATTACATAGATACCAAAGCCAGACAAGGGCACAGGAAGAGAGAGATGCTGGCCTGGTCCTCAAGGGCTGCAGATACAAAACTCTCAGCCATATGATAGAAGGACTTAATAGCCCACTAACAGGATTATGCATTTTGAGCAAGGGAGGACGTCCTAAGTGGTATAAAGATCGTCCAAACACATCTTCTCATGACAAAATCTCCACAGATTCTACCACGATGCCACAAACAAGGAAGGAAGGTTTCCTGTGACAATGACCGAGCACCCCAGTGGGAGCAACTTAAGAGCTGAGGGTTTACTTTGGCTTACAGTTTAAGGACTCAGTCTGCTGCGGTGGAGAAGGCATGATGGGAAAAGCAACTCCTTCCTGTATGTGACGGCAGGAGTGTGAAGCATCTGGCTACACGGCAATGGTAGTCAGGAAGCCAAGACCTGGACCAGAATGAGGGCTTATTTATTCCCCCCCCCCCCCAGAGACTACTCTATGTTCTTATGTCTAGAACCACATCCAAAAGGTTCCACAACCTCACAAAACAGTACCAGTGGCTGGGAATCAAGCCTTCGGATACCTGAGCTCACATGAGGCACTCCACGTCATGACCATAACTGTTGCACAGGACAAGGCCTCCGAAGCTTTCATCTTCTGCAGGGGAAAGGTGGGAGCAATGTCTTCTAAGAACAGAGACAAGAGAAATGTTCACTTTTCCCACTCCCCTTTAGAGAAGGTGAGGAGTCCTGGATAGAGTGATCAGGCAAGGAGACGAGGTTTATACATGAAAAATCCTCAAAACTTAAGTAACAAACAAACAAACCTCTAAAATTTCCCAGAAAAAGTCAGTTTTACGAAAAAAAAATTTTTTTTATATACTAACAGGGAACTGTCTTAAAGAGAAATCAAGAAAACAATCCCATTTGCGACAGCGATAAACACACAGAGAAATAAGCATTGATGAAAGTGATAAATACTTAAAGAACATTCCAGATTCATTGACTACAAATGTAATATTTGAAATGCTCACGCTACCCCAGTCTATAGATTAAACACAATAATGCATATCATGATTCAAGTCATGCTTTACAGAGAAGTGAAAACAAGCCCTAACCCTAGAAGGGATTCCTAACAACCTGGAAAGCAAGTGCAATCTTTTGAAAAGAGAAAAAAGCAAGAAGCATCACACACATACAACAAAGCTATCATGACTCTGACACCATGGCAGTGACAAAAATAATATATGCAGGGATAAAGATAGAGCAAAGATTGAGGGACTAGCTAACCAAAGACTTGCCTAACTTGAGACCCATCCCGTGGGAGAGAACCACCCCTAACACCATTAATGTTACTGTGCTATGATTGTAGAAGGAGCCTAGCATAACTCCTCTGAGAGGCTTCACGCAGCAGCTGATAGAAACAGATGCAAAGCCCCACAGCCCAACGTTAGACCGAGATCGGGAGTACCATGGAAGAGTTGGGGGGATGACTGGGGAAGCCAGAGGGCTTAAGGACTCTACAAGAAGACCTACCGAGTCAACTAACCTGGGCCCATGGTGGCTCACAGAGACTAAACTGTCAACCAAAGAGCATAGTCCTAGGTCCTCTGCACATAGGTAGCAGATGTGCGGCTTGGTCTTCTTGTGGGCCGCTCAATAGCTGGAGCTGGAACGCTCTTGGACTCTGATGCCTCCCTTTGGATCTCATTCTCCTTAACTGGGTTGACTTGTCTGGCTCAGTGGAAGAGGATACATCTGCAGCTACTTACTGTGCCAGGGTAGGTTGGTAGCCATGAGGGACCTCCCCCTTCTCTGAAGAGGAGATGGGAGAATGGGAAGGAAGGAGGGAGTGGGAGGAGGGAGTGGGAGGAGGGAGTGGGAGGAAGGAGTGGGAGGAGGGAGTGGGAGGAGAAGAGGATGCTACAATCAGGACATAAAGAGAATAAATAAATACTCTTTTTAAAAGAAAAAGTATTCAATAGGGGGTGGAGAGGTGCCTCAGCCATTAAGAGCACTTGGTGCTCTTGCAGATGACCTGAGTTTAGTTCTTAGCACCCATGTCAGGTGGCTCACAACCATCTGTTAATTCTAGCCCAGGGGATTTGGTGCTCTCTCCCAGCATC
>OU015755.1:6559465-6573824 GCA_907169655.1 Acomys percivali | reverse complement strand
AAGAAGAAGAAGAAGAAGAAGAAGAAGAAGAAGAAGAAGAAGAAGAATTGGCCACCAGAGGCTAAGGACTGGGTGTGGACAAAGTGGTAATGGAGACGCTGGGGTAAGTGTAAACAATTTAAGTCAGGAAGGAAGTTTTGTGGAGAGCACTTGTCAGGCACTGGGCTGCAGTTGGTAAGAGCATATATTCTTAGGTCCTTATAACCTGCATTTCCCTGGTAGATAAGGATGCTGAATATGTTTTCACATCCCTTTGGGGGCACTCGTTCTTAAACCTTTGAGATCTGTCCATTCTGTCAGGCATGCATTGGCTAGATTATTTGGTCTTTGGGACACTGTGCTGTTTGCATTGAGTATTAACTCTCTGTCAGATGTTGAATTAGCAAAAATTCTCTCCCACTCTGTAGCTGTGTCTTCACTAGATTCTCCTTATTTCACACACCCCACCTGTCAATTCTTGATTATTCTTGCAATTTGCTGAATTTAAGTGTGTCATCACAAAACATATTAGTATCTGAGGGTTTGCATATGTAAATCAGCTTGATTTGTCAGCCAAAAAAAAAAGTACAGATATTGCAAAAATTGTGTATGGGTTGAAGAAGTAGTTAAGAATAGAACTCTTGTCTGGATTCAAGCCACAGCAACACAAACAAATCATGGTCATCTATAAGTGTGTGTGTGTGTGTGTGTGTGTGTGTGTGTGTGTGTGTGTGTGTGAAGCCAGAGGTTAATCTCCTATATCATTCTTCAGGTATCATCTTCCTTGGGTTTTTGTTGTTGTTGTTTTTCAGTTTTTGTTTTTGAAACAGCTTCTCTTATTGGCTTTAAACCTGTTGATCTGGCTGGACTGGATGGCAGTAATCCCCCTGGCTCCCCATCTCTAGCACTAGGATTGCAAGCATGTGTCACTGTGCCCAACTTTTTTGCATGGGTTCTGGGGACAAAACCCTCATGCTTGCACAGGAAGCACTTCACCAATGGAGACAGCTCTCCAGGCCCAATCTAGACGATCTCTATTTGTCAACTGACAAAGTAATGCATAAGAACATGATAGGGAAAACATATTCCAAGCCTCTTGTTAATTTTCCTTTCTTAATTAACTTCCATGAGTCTTGCTATCATATCCCAGTTGTCAGTAGATTCCACTCTATTGGGGTTGACGCTTTGTGGTCCCCAGTCACAAACTTGCACTCACAGTGACCTGGCCCAAGGACAGCAACAAGCGTTGGTGACACATACTTTACCCAGGAGGTCCCTTTTTCCACTACTGACTGGAACAGCTCAGACACACTTGAGACCTGGGCAAAACATCAGTCCAGTTCCTGGCTAGCAAGGGCAGCATTTCCTCTCTAAATTCAGGGATGGAGTTTGTGTTTCTGGCACCGATCAGAAGGTCACAGGCTCTGTAGCCCACATGTGTGCTGTGAGCTCAGGGGAGCCAGGGATTCTGAACACTAGGGACCCGGTAGTGTTTAGAGAAAAAAAGCCATGTGCATCACAGAGCTTCACGTAAGCCTTTAGCTCTTCAGTGACGCCCAAACGAGAAAGCCTTTCCATTTTCTTCACTGTCTAAACAAAACCTCTGGCAATATCAAAGCTCAAAGCTATTATGGAAGATGGGAGGAACTGAGGCCCATTGCATGTGATCATTTCCACTACAGAAGTTCTTCAAATATATACATCAGTCTTATTGGCTGGGGATATGGATCAGTGAGTCAGAGTCCTTGCTGTACAATCAAGAGGACCTGAGTTCGAATCTCATATAAAAGCTTGGGATGGTTACATTTACATGTAATTCCTGCACTGTGGGTCAGAGACAGGCAGATCTGAGGAGCTCGCTGGCCAGGCAGTCTAGTCAAAGGCACAAGCTATAGGTTCAGTGAGAGACTTTGCTTCGAAAACTAAGGTGGGGAGTGATTAGGAAGATAGGTGTAGTCCTGTTCTGACATCATGCGTATCTATGATCATACACTCAACCATACACAGGCACACGCACACGCACACGCACACGCACACACACACACACACACACACACTTATGTGTGCTCACACATACACACACCAGTCTTCATTTTCACCAGACCAAGAATAAAAGACATCCCAAGCCACCTGACAGGGCTGCATTCTCTTTATGAAAATAAATTGCTGCCTTGCTATTCTGCAAAGATCCTCCTCACCCCCCACCCCTAAGCAAAATCTAACTCCACTCAGGCACTCGTCTTAGGAAAAGGAGGTAATCTGTAGTCTCCTGCCAGGCTCTAGTTATCAGAGCTGTGTTGGAAACAGCATGCCACACCCAAGTTATTACCAACTGTGGGGGGCTGGGCAAGAGGGAACACAGTTAGGATGTAAATGTTGCGAGAACTCAGACTCAATGTAGGCAGAGCATTCTAGAATGAGAACAAAGGAAGTAATTGTGGGCTTGAGTTTTGCTGTAGAGAGACAGGAATAGTGTGTGGAGGTCTCTGTGCAGCCCTGAGGGCAGGAGCCACAAGACAGCTTTCAGCTCGGAAAGTAGAGTCATCTGTGGGCAGTAGGGAACTGTGTGGATGGGGAAGAGGCTTGAGAAAAACCAGATGGCAAAAGCAAAGCAGACTTTAGCAGATACTTGGCTGTGTTGCTGCTAAAACTATGCTTTGGGCTAGGCATCATCCTACCATCAAAATCCAAATCGAAAGCCTATCCCTGGATTCGATTCCTGGGTTCATCCATCAAGAAGATACTAACCCACAAACACTCTGGACACTAAATGGAAGATACTTAAAGGCAAGAAGAGAGCCTGGGTAAATAATCAGGATAGAATAGCCTCTTTAAAGGTCTTAACCTTTTCCCCACTGAGCAAACTCGGGAGATGAGCCAGGAAGGACGAGAAAAAGACGGGAAAGTGTGTTTGCTGGGAGAATCGGGCACTGAGGGGGCCCCGCCTCCTTCTCGGCCTGAAACCAAGAGGAGAACACCAGCCATTTGGAGTTTCTCCACCCACCATTTCATGGCTATTTTCTCCACTTACTCTGTATTAAACTACTGCTTACATTAAAGCTATTGCTGGTGGGAACCTGGGCATGCATTCGTACTAGCAGAAGTCCAAAACGCTGTAAGAACAAAATACGATAAAGCTATGTTCCAAAGAAGTTCTGTTAGGCTTTGAAGGCACAATTGCCATGTATTCAACAGAAAGCTCAACCAACACTGTTCATCCTACCATGGACTTAGGTGGGTTGGAGCTAGGCGGGTGTGTTGCTTTCAAACCATCTGCCTTTAGAGATAGTCAAAATCCTGTGCTCAGGTCTGTCTGTCTGTCTGTCATTGATACTGTATAACATGGTCACTGTTGTTAATCTTACTCATGAGGAGTATTTGGGGACCTAAGAGAAAAGCTCAACAGTAGAGATCTGTGTTTGTGAGTTAGGCAGGCATATGTGTGCATTCTCACCATACTAAGCTTGACATACTGTTCAGAATCTCTAGCTTTGCTCTCCTTCATATAAAAGAGGAGGGTAAGCATTCTCCAGTTATTTGGTGCCCGTGACCAGCTACAGGAACACAGGTGATATGTAGCTGTTCCTTTCCAATTGGAGACCCCATCCTGAGTGAGGGCTCCTGAGAGTCTGGGAACCTAACGACAGCTACGAAGCTCGGGACGGTTGGAAAGTTATCCCTGGCAAAGACCAGCTCTAATCTAGCACTTAGATTTAGAACAACTACTGGGCAAGGGAGGCTCTTTGGTAGAAGAGCCTACACGTTGCACAGAGGGCACTATGAATGCAGTGTTGATGAGTCATCACCCATCCCGGGCTGGGCCTTTGTGTGACATATACACCCTTGAGCCGTCCATGTTCCTGTAAGTAACATCACTAAACCCATTGGTCGCTTTGATCTGCTGTCTGCTCCATATGTAGGGTGAGCAGGTATCTGTTCAGAATTCATCAGGAACTCTAACCTAACCAGTCTTCAGTGCTATACAAGGGAGCTAAATGGGTTGGTTTTAAAGAAACACCAGTGGTATTGGTGATATAGCTTTCAGCAAGAGACAGCCCTGCTTAATTGCATTAAAATCATGATGTAGCCAAATGACAGTCCTCAGCCCCACACATTTGCTCTCTGACACGTTATGAGAGTGTTATGAATGGCGGCCTTGGTGGGGACCAAGATACACAGCATATTCCTGTTACTACATAGCCTGTCACCAGGACCGATGCTTATCATGTTTGAGAGACGAAACATCTCATCATAAACTTAAGTTGCCCTTACATGGTGAAGCATGGCTCCTCTCTCCTGAGAAAAGCAAACGAGGGCTCCAGTTCTGACCAGTGACATTAAGATTCACTTTTTTCCCTCTTTGTCCTCCTTCTCTTCCTCTTCCTGTACTTTTTTTCTTCTTCCTCCTCCTCTTGATCCTCCTCCTCCCCCTCCTCCCTATTTTCTTGTTCCTCCCCCTCTTCCTCATCTTCTTCTTCCATCTTTCCACCTTCCTCCTGACTGGGCGAACACCTTCTTCCTCTTCCTCCTCTTCATCCTTCTGATTTTTTTCCAGCTTTTTATAATTTGGATAGGGATCCTTGGTCACGTTGTCTATGTCACATGCTTCAGTGCTGGGCTGACCAGCTGGTCCCCCTGACGGACGGTAATGTGAGCATTCCCTCTCTTGTGCTTTAGAGAACAAAGGGGCAAACTCAAGCAAAAAGCGCTGGAGCGCGGTTATGTTGTTCGGGCTAGTTCTTAAGGTTTCAGAAGACTGTGGGTCAGGGGAAGTACCACCTATCTTCCCAAGACATAAGGCCATCCCATGGCTTCCCACACATCTCATATTTTCACCAGTTCATCCAGAATACTTGCTCTTCACTGATTGCAGAAGGTCACTCATATCTGTACAAATACATTTTATATGTTTTTTTTTTTCTCCTTAAAAAGAAACAGAGCCAAAGCCTTGGCTTTAAACAGAAACCTTTAGAGGTCATGAGGAAAGGAAAGGGAGTGAGGACTGGGTACCACATAAGGTGTGTCTAAGTGGCAATAGCCATCCGTATTAACGGGAGTGATAGATGGCAAGTGAAACTGATACAGGGTAGAAAGGTTACGGTCACACACATTTCAAATATACACCACATATCACAGCATATATGCTTACATACTGTTTTTCAAAAGGTGTGTGTGAGAGCACAGTACATGTTGTGTGTCTATGTGTGTGCATTTGCATGTCTACATGTGTGTGTGTGTGCATGTGTGTGCACTCATGTGTAGGTCAGAAGAAGGCATTGGATCTCTTGGCACTGGAGTGGCAGGCAGTTGTGGGATACCCAGCTGGCTATGTAGGTTCTGGGGTGTGACCTCTGCCCCTCTGCCGAGCCCTCTCTCCAGCCCCACTAAGCAAGCTTCCATGTAGTTACCATGTATGCAGTGAGCGCTCCTTACTGCTGCCTTAGGTCATGTCTTCCAAAAGAAGAAAAACCAAGGAAGCTGACAACAACCTACAACAGGACATCTTCCCCAGGACTTTTCCCACGCCGTAGAAACCTTGTCAGGAAGAAGTGTAGGGGTTCCTGGCCAGGACTTTTTTAGAGAATTACACCTCATTTAGCTAAATTAGAAACCTTAAGGACAATACTGAAGTAAATATTTAAAACTTCTCCCACAATAAAATATTGTAGGTGTCTTCCCCTTGTGATCTACACCATGACAAGGAGACAAACACAAGTGGGCCTGCATGTATAAAAGACAGAATAATGTTAAGTATGAGTTGAATATGCGTATGTATTTACATTCCACTCAGACTAGACTCACTGATTTAGAAAAGCCCTGGGGCATGAGACGTGTGTGTAACTGAGTTGGAGAATGCTTGGCCACAGGAAGAACATTCTAGATACAAGACCAAAAATTTTAAAAACCAAAATAATGCGGGAAAGGAGGAAAAGTTGGGGGGAAATATCATACTAATTAGGTTTTCCTCTCATTAAATCCTTCTCATTTAATCACTCATGTCCCTGTGAAAGAATATAGTATTTCTCATAATTCCTTGATACCTTAAATATAAAAAAAGGGATATTCTGGTCTTGGGCCCTTTATCACTGAGATGACCTCATGGGTTCTATGAAAAAATTTTAAATCATTTTAATTTTTAAAGACTTTTTATTTTTATTATTTGTATGTGTGTGTGTGTGTGTGTGTACAAATATGTGTACACACATGTATATCATGTATGAGTAAATGCTAGCTCATAGCAGCCAGAAGATGGTGTTCAGTCCCCTAGAGATGGGGTTCCAGGCAATTATGACTTCTTAGCGGACTCAACTTAGATCCTTTGAATAAGCCATTCCCACTCATAACTACTGTGCCATCTCTCCAGCCCCACAAATCACATCATTTTAACACTATTTTTGGGGCCTCTATATCTTTTTTTTTACCTTATCAGTTGATTTATTTTTTCATTTTGCTTTAGCAAAATAAATTCTAATAACATGCTTTTCAAGGCATTTTGTATGTCTCACCAAATGCTGCTGTTTGGCTTCAATCTTTTTATCTCATTGTGGCTGTTTTTTGTTTACTTTTTGTTGTTTATTTGTTTGTTTGTTTGTTTTTTCACATCACCTGGACCTGAAGACTCACTGTATTCTCTGTCTGTGCTGTCACTAAAGTCATTTGTTCTGGCTCTTGATTTCCCCATACAGGGCAACGTCTGAGAGTGTCAACAGCTGTGATTGCCAGCATTGCTGTTTATTAGGGATCAGCATCTCAACTGAAGACACCACAGAGAAGCTCCTTCAGCAGCTTCTGGAAGGGACTCCACTGCCTTCCCTGTCAGTGCTGAAGTAGGCCAAATGAGAGCAAAACCTACCTGTATGTTCAGTAGGCCGAATGAGTCCCAGACCTACCTGGATGCTCACCCATTAAAACAAGTTGGGTTGGGTATGTGAGGAGATGGCTCAGTGGGCAAGAGTCCTTGCTGTTCGAACAGGAAAGCCTACGTTTCTAATCCCTGTGTAAAAGGCTGAAGTGGCTTGGGCTTATAACCACAGCATGATGGAGACTGGGACAGAGAATCCAGGGATGGAAGGTGGGGCGTGGTTGGCTACCAGCCCAGCTCCAGGCTCTGTGAGAGACCCTGTCTCAAAGCAAGGCAGAGACTGGAGGCAGAATACACCTCATTCTTCTTGAGTTTCTGTGCATGAATGCACACACACACACACACACACACACACACACACACACACCACAGCACATCCTCCATGATCGCACAAATGCAGAGGAAATTAATAAATAATATAATAAAACAGAATTAGAAGTTGAATGCAAGCCATGCAGCTCTCTCTTCTTTGCCAGGAATTTTTTTAATGGCTCTATGAATGGAGTCCTCAAATATTTTATCAATAACATTTTGTAGGTAAATATATGGTTTAGCCAGCTAATAGCCATCATTGTTCAATGATGACAAATGACATAGTCCTGCTTCAAAATTGGTTTATAATTTTACAGTTTTTCTATTTTTTGCCTTTTTTGCTTTATACATGAATTTTTCTAATTTATTCTCCATGGTATTCATATCTAACTAAATGGAAGGAAAATAACTGGTTCAGTAGCAATGAGATTAACCAGTAAATTCATGTGGATGGGGCAAGCAGCAAACATGTGACAATGGAGCATGTCCTAAATGCTCTCTTCTTCACCATGGACAGACACAGAAACAAAGCAGGAATCTGAAGCCTTTTGTTTTCTTCTTTGTGACTTTGAACTTGTAAAAAAAAAAAAAAAGAAAGAAAGAAAGAAAGAAAAGAAAAGAAAAGAAAACCACCGAAGAGTGATCAGGATCACAGAGGGTGAACAAAGAGATATTTCCTTCCCGGGACCTATCTGACTCAATCACAGTGAATTCCAGCACCTGGGACAGCAAGGGAGCGGGCTTCTCAAAGACATCGAGTTTCCAGGCCATGACGTCATATAGTCAACCACAATATGTGGGAAAGAAACATCCTTTAAGCATTTCTCTTCCAGCCATTAGCAAAGCCTGAGAGGCACATGGCCAGCTCAGTACTGCACTCTGTTCCTTACATCTTATGGCACAGCTCCCACAAGCAGAACCCCAACACTGAAGTATGCACTTGACCTATGCATCCACCACTTAGCACGTTGACACCCCACCATCGCCAGTTTTGTTTTGTCATATAAACAGGTTTGTTTGATAGTTGAGGGAAAAGGTGTTCATAAATATTAAATAACTTAGTACAGGAATTATACTATTATGACTTGTATAGTTCCTTGCTGTAGGTATCAACAGAAAAGTCTTGGGAGTGCAACTTTTTGTGTTTAAGTTTCCCCCTTCGCTGGGGATGGAAAGCAGCCCCTTGTTCGCACCATTAAAGCACTCGACCATGGAAGTATGGCCCCCTCTTTATATCTAAAAGTTTTCTCATTAACATGGTACTGAGTATTGACATATTTCAAAAGTTATACTTGCTAATTTATTTGTATGTGTGTGTCTTAGTGAATGTATGGGCGTATGGGCACTATATGTGTGCAGGATGCCACAGACGCTAAAAGAGGGCATATGATTCCCCTGGGAAGCTGGAGTTTCAGGTAGTTATAAGCTTCTGTGTGGGTGATGGGAGCCAAACCTGGGTCCTCAGCAAGAGCATTGAGCAACCACAGCCGCTGAGCCATTACTCCAGTCCCAAGGTTGACATATTAATAAATCTACGAGTACATAGACACTGTATCTATGCACCATACATGATCAGACTTTGCATATTTCTTAAAATGTACATTCATTTCTAGAATATCGTATATTTATTCAATTATGGATGAATGAAAATGAATAACTCAAACCAGAAAAAGAGATAAACTCAAAGTGACAAATCAAAACTTGTGAGTTATAAGTGATGACTTCTCAAGATTAGTCCTCACATTTGTCATGACCTTGGCATTACTCATAGGACTATGGGTTGTGTGCCTGGATGCACTTGGGGGTCCAGCTGATGTGGCATCGGAGGTTCCACATGGGAAGTAAGGCCTTAGAACTAAAGTTACCCTAGAATTGCCCTGTGGACACCACAGGCCAGGAATAGGAAGTCTCACGCGGGCTGGGGGTGACCATGAGCAGATAAAGGTGCAAACTCAGCGCAAAGGTATGCATGTATCCCCACACAGACCCACACATAGATACACGATAATTTTTAAAAATCAAAAGTAAAGGCTCAGTAAATGTCACATTGCGACTATGACTAAAGAAAACATGAGTTTACCACCCTGATTTTAAGCTATGTAATATTCCATTATAACTAGTAAAATTTTGCTGATGAACCATATCATCTCTCCACGTGCAACAAAATAAACCCCTGAAGAGCTAAAAACAGTACTAAATCCTGGCACATACCAATCTATGCTTAGAGCATCAATGCTTCTTGTTAGACTTACTATTTGCGGTTATTTATTATTACTTTTGCCTAAAATGTATGTAGCTGTCAGCACAAACAGTGGAGAAAACATATGATTCCCCAAACCATGAGAACCTGTCTCACTTGTTTATTCCAGAAAGTTCTCAAGTTAACACTGAATAAATAACAACAAACAATAACAATAATAATTGAATAGTAACAACTATTATTATTATTATTATTGTTGTTGTTGTTGTTGTAGTATCCTGCTACTGGAAACAGATAATTTATAAGGAGGACCTTGAGCAAGAGGACAGCCTTTGGTCACCTGGTTGAGGAACATGCTCAAGGCCTCATTAACACCTTTGGGATTTTATAGAGGTGTGTCCATCCCACGGCCTACAAGATGAATGCCCTCAGGATATCTATGAATGTGACCCAGCACAAAACCATAAACCCATAAGCCCACTTAACATATCATTAGTTTGTCTGTTCATTCATTATTTTTGGTGCCTTGTTTGTGTGACTCCTGAGTGTAAGCTTTGTAGACGGCAACATGGTCTCAAAATATCACAAGGCTGGACATGTCAACGTAGACAAAATCCACAGAAGAATGGGGGGTGAGCACGTGAGCACGGTGCCCTGACTGAGCATGCCAGAGTCCCTGCGCAGACTAATGTTGTTTTGGAAATAAGAATTGAAGCTGCCATCAATACCCAATAAACTGCATGATCACGTGCTCGGTGCATGTGAGGAGTTGAAGGTTAATGTTAGAGTAGGTGAGCGAGCCAGAAGAGAAAGAAGTTCTTGGGGGATTATCACACATCTGCTGTCACACAGGGAAAGGTATTTCTCTAAGTAAAACCGTTTTTGTTTACTTACTTATTTATTGTAATCTAATCCCATTATTTGAAAATTGAATAAGTGTGTTTTTCAAGCCATTTTCTTTCATGAGCTTCCTGCTCAATAGCCTGTGAGCCCACCTGGTGGAGGTACCTAGTCCTCTGAAAAATACAATTTTTCAGACTCATATATTTCACAGGACATTTATTTTTTGCTCGGGCTGATTTCAAAAAATAAAAGGCACTTAAGGAAAGCTCTCCACGGCACACTACCAGCTGCTGTCCTCTGCTTGAAGGACCTCAGGGTAGCTGTGCTACCTGGCTGAATTAAGCAGTCCCGCATATGCACCAGCAGGAGCACCCCTACTCTGTGTGTACCCTGTGGCTGGGGCCATTGCTGATGCAGAGGCTACTTCACCTCTGTCTTGGCTGTACCTAGGACAACAGACGAAGCCACATCCTCCCTTCAGGCTTGTGGGACTTATGCAGAAGATTCTGCGCCTCCCCCATCTCAATAGGCATAAGCTCTGTTAGCAACTGTGACAGACGTAAAAAGCAAATTAACTAATTCTAAACGCATCCGAATCTACGGTGTCACATCCAGCCACCTAAGAGACTTGTAGAATATATAAACATGGAAAGCTTGAGTGTGGTAGTGTATCAGTTAATCCCAGTATTTGGGGGGCAAAGCCTGGTAGATCTCAGTGCGTTCTGGATCAGCCAGGGTTGCATAGTGATTCCCTGTCTCGAAAATAAAGTGAATATATAAACATGTGGTGGGGATGTATCTCAGTGGGTGAAATATTAAACAGGAAGACCTGAGTTCAGATCCCTTGCACCCCACCTGAAAGGCTACAGGTGTGATAGGGCAGGCCTGTCAGACCAGCACAGGGGAGGCAGAGACAGGGGGGGCTCCCTAGGATGTGCTGGCCAGCCAATCTAGTGGACGGTAAGGGCCAAGTTTGCTGAGAATCCTTGCCTCAAAATATAAGAGGGTGGAATGACAGAAGAGGATAACCAAAGGCTACCTCTAGCCTCCATATGCATATGCACAAGGTGAGCACATATTCACACATATATACCCCACAGAAATACACATAAGCCTGTTTATAGATATATGTATAAACATGGCCATGAACTGCTTCATGGATCCTGTCTAATAGCTGAGCCAAACCCCTCTCTCTAGAACAGTCTAGATTGCTTTCTGCTTTCACGTAAGTAAGAATGTGCTCTTCCCGGAAGGTAAGTTCTCTGACGTCATTCATGAGGAAGAAAATGGCATCTCTCATGAATTACTTCACAGCTTTCAAATACCACCTTCCAGTTTGATTTTTTTAAAAAATATGCATGTGGATATTTAGTCTGCGTGCACATTTTTGTGCTATCTACATATAGTGCCTGGGAAGGTCAGAAGAGGACGTTGGGTCCCCTGGGACTGGAGTTACAGGCAGTTGTGAGCCACTGTGTAGGTGCCTGGGAAGCAAGCTTGGGTCCTCTGCAAGATCAGCTGCTGCTCCTAGCTACCGAGCCAAGGCTTCAGCACTTAGTTTTGACTCCTAAGGACGCAGTGAACAGTCACAGGCAGCAAACGCTTCCATAAAGTATAGCTCAGCCAGCCTGTGGCAGTGAAGCCTTTCCCACTCTGAGTGAAAAGTTGGTGTGCTGGGCACACTCTGACCACTGTTGTGCATATGGCAATGAGGCCTGGGGACATTTATGGAAGATACATTACTCACTCCCAGGCCTCTAAACACACTGTCTGCCAGAAAAAAATGGAATGGAGTGAGAGAGTGGGAAAAAAAAAAAAAAGGCAAAATCAGCTTTCTAAAGCAGAGGGGGGACCCAGACAACAAAACTCATTTAAGGCTTTGCTATCTTGTGTTGAGTAGGTTCTTTCATTGAATGTTCCTTGAAAAAATTTAAATTAGCAAATATACTGGACCCGGTTCATGGGGAAGAACAAAAAAAATTTTTTAATGTAAAAGAAATAAATGAAGGAGTTGGGGGGAGAAACACAAAACCAAGTCTGAGTTGGACAGATCCGGGGAACTTGAACAGCACCTCCTAGTCCCTGTGTTTGACTGTCTGAATAAGCTGTGCTCTGTTTGTGATTACATCCCATCTGGAGTGACGGCTTGCTTTGTTCAGCAATTTCTGGTCATTTGGGGCCAATGGTGTCTGTTTTGTTTTATTTTGTTACATTGCACAGAGTGGAAAGTCTTTCGGACACCACCCAAGAAAGAATCAGTCTAAAACCAGGAGATGCAGAAAGGGTTCCGATGGTCCTTGTAAAAGGACAAATATGTTTGCTTCTCCTCGTGACCACTACCCATCACACTCAGGGTGCAGGTGGGATGCTAAAAAGAATGAAAACATATCTTCTAGCGGTTGAGGCCAAGTTGGAGCCTTATGTGTTGATACATCAAGGCCAATGGATGCCTTTTGTCTGCATCTTGAAGGGGACTAACATGCATTTTCCATTGCCTTTCAGAACATGAGGCCATTCAGCCTGTGTAACTGTTTGTGTGTGGAAAACTGACCATATCTTTAAAAAATAGAAATAAGTAAATCCTTGTCTTCCAAGAGGTCTGTTTTGATTGCCTAGCCTCGGGCTAGGGAGGTTGTAAATAACTGAAAAGCAAGTGTCTCGGTGAAGATTAAATCCAATTTGTGTCCCCTAATGATAGCCTTCATGATCTTAGTAATTTAAAAACAAAACCCAGACACTTCCCACACTTTCACCTCTTTCCTAAGGAAGTGGCCATGGAGGCTTCAAACTTCTTCCTGTTGTGTAAAGCAACAAACTGTAGCATCTTCTTCAAGCTTAGCTACACCTGAAATTACTTGACAAAACAAAATAATGTGTGGCCACGAGTTTCTGAGGTGTTATAAACAACAAAATATAGACAAAATTAAAACTAGCTCTAGGCTGGAGAGACAGCTTAGTGGTGAAGAATTTGGGCTGGATTCTCACCACCATCCTGGAGATCCTCAAACCTCTGTAACTCCAGTCCCAGAGGACCCGATGCCCTCTTCTGGCATCAGTGGGTACTACATGCACGCACTGAACAGATAATGCTGTCAAGTCACACACTTATATAAAATGAAATGAAAAACAAACTAGGGCTGGAGAGATGGCTCAGAGGTTAAGAGCACTGACTGTTCTTCCAGACGTCCTGAGTTCAAATCCCAGCAACCACATGATGGCTCACAAGCATCTATAATGTAATCTAATGCCCTCTTCTGGCCTGCAGGTGTATATGCAGGCAGAGCACTGTATACTTAATAAATAAATAAATAAATAAATCTTAACAAAACAAAACTATTGAAGCCAGCTGAATTGTTCTGGGAGCTACAGTTATTTTTTTTTCCTGAAAATACTACAAAATAGGTTCGAAGAAGTATTAAAATAACAACATCAGCTATGGTCCTGCACTAGCAGTTATATTTGTTTTCCTTCATAATGCTAGCCTTGGGGCTTGGTGGGTAAAGAACTTCCTGTTCAAATGTAAGGATATGGGTTCGATTCCTCAAAACCCAGCAGTGGTAGTGGTGACCCATCTGTAATTCCAGCACTAGGAAAGAGGAGACAAGAGACTCCCAGAGGAAGCTGGCTAGGTGGCTGTGTGTGCTTGACAGCTCTCACCTCAATGAGTAAAGTGGAGAACAATTACAGAAGACTCCTGATATCAAGTTTGGGCCTCTACAAACAAGCATGCACAGGTTCACATTCATAAGCATGTGTCCACATACATGCAAACATGTACATATACACAACACACATACATACATGCAACAAACAAAACAAAAATATTGCTAGCCTCCTGGCAAGGAGTAAAGCAATTGCTGAACAAACAATAGGAGCCAAGTTCATGTCTCCAGAAGCCATGTAAATGATACCATGTCTGTAATCCCAGTGCTCGGGAGGCAGAAACAGGACGGTCCCTAGGGGTTGCTGGCCAGCCAGTCTAGCTGAACCAGTGGGCTACAAATGTGGTGAGAGTCCTGTACCAAAAATAAGATGGAGAGCAATCAAGGAAGATACCTGAAATTCCACGAGTACATGCACAGCTGCGTACATGCGCACACATACATACACGTGCACACACACACACACACACACACACACACACACACACACACACACACACA
>OU015755.1:6525170-6555806 GCA_907169655.1 Acomys percivali | reverse complement strand
AGAGAGAGAGAGAGAGAGAGAGAGAGAGAGAGAGAGAGAGAGAGAGAAACAAAGCTCTGTGTTATTGAAACCCAGTGAAGACACTCATATGACCTTCATGAACATTGGGTTACACACTATCGAGCAGGGATGCATCTGCAAGAGTGAGCTCCAGCCGCACACCAGGGTGATCCTATGTCAGTTATCTTTAGTAACATGGGTCTCCATTTCTGTAGGTAAGTGCTGGACTGTACCTACAGGAATATGTGCTGGACTATGCCTATAGTAATATGTGCTGGACTGTTCCTATAGGAATATGTACTGGACTGTGCCTACAGGAATATGTGCTGGACTGTCCCTACAGGAATATGTACTGGACTGTGCCTACAGGAATATGCACAACAGGCTGGCACAGGTATCCAAAAGAAGGAACCAAAGTGCAGAGCCCCCTATAGGTCTCCAGAATAAAGTGTAAACTTAACCACGGGGCCAGGATTTGTGCCCCATTCTAACTCAGACATGACCTTGAACACTTTAGCCCAACACCTTCCAGCCACCATGCTTTCCTCTGTGAAATGAAAAAGTTACAGGCTGCGGTTCAGTTCAGTTGGGGAAGTATTTGCTTGGCATGAAAGGTGCCCTGGATTTGGTCCCAGCAACCCATTAACCAGATATGCTGCTGCACCTCTGCAGTCTCATCAGGTAAGAAGAAGTGGAGGCAGGAGGATTAAGAGTTCAAGGTCATCCTGGCCACACAGGGAATTCAAGCTCAGCCTGGCATACATGAGACTGTTTCAAAATAACAACAACGACAACAACAACAACAACAACAATAATAATGTACATACATCAAAACTTCCAATTCAGTTAAGTTTATGTTTGATGGAGGTCCAGTAGAGAGTTGTAGTCTAGCTAAGCAATAACCCATACATCAATCTGCCTTGGCTCAGCTCTCACCTCCACCTGGGTCTGTTTGGCTGGGGAAGCCACTGAGCTCATTGCACCTTTTCAGCTTGCATGATGATGCTCATAACCATATTTAAATAACAACCTGAGGGTTGGGTAGATGGCCCAGTGATTAAGGGTACTAGCTGCTCTTCCAGAGAGGATCAGGGTTGGAAACCAGCACACACCTGGTGGCTCACAACCACCTGTAACTCCAGTCCCAGAGGATCATACACCCTCTTCTGACCTCAACCAGCACCAGGGGCGCATATGGTGCACAGGCATGCATGCAGGCGAAACACTTGTATACACAGGACAATAAAATAAATAAACTTAATAAATAAATAACAAATTTGATTCCTTTGCGCTATCTCTATGGCCACACCACCCCCTTGCTCTCCAAACTCCTAGGACCATGAGTAGGAGTGGCTAACAGCCCAGATGACCTCTAAATGACCTCTGACTATCTGCATGATGCAGACCACCCCAGAGTCTCCCGAGGCCCTTAAGGAACACATGGAACCCATCTTCAGAACACATCTTCATGGAAGAGCGACATGTACTTTGAGAAAAGCTTCGATGTAACTATGCCCCCCCACTCGTTGTATTACACCAGGAAACTTTTCCAAACTGTATTGTATTTAAATATGCCTAAAATAAACTGCCTGTGTCAGACTTTAGGGTTCGAAGTAGCACCAGCTACTGAGTCAGACTGAACCTGATTTTCTTCCTGCCTCCCTCATTCGGATTATTACTCTGCCAGAGATCCCCACAGAAAATGGCCAATGAAATAAACTGTCATATGCAAATATTATCTACAGAGGAGAAAGTTTCTCACGTCATATTGGCTAACCAGATGGATGGTCACCAGGTATAGGCTGCTCAGGCAAATATGTACCTGAAAAAAATGTTTGTGACTAGGAAATAAAGAGGAACAGGAGAGGTGGAAAAGAAGGAGAGGGTAAATAAATATATATATAATTTTGCTGAAAAGTAACAGTATGCAAGAGATTAAAAGAAGGAGTGATGGAGGGAAGGAGGGGGGATCAAAGCACTTAAAACTGATGCACAAAAAGTTCTTCCTAATTGGTTTCTTTTTAAAAGAAGTTTTTAAAAATATAATCTGATTCTCTCTCTCTCTCTCTCTCTCTCTCTCTCTCTCTCTCTTTTTAATTTTGTAACTTTATTTATATTTTATTGTATGAATGTTTTGCTTGCATGTATGTCTGTTCTCCACATGTGTGCATGGTCCAGGTGGAGGCCAGAAGAGGACATCAGGTACCCTGAAACAGGTGGCTCTGAGCCACTGAGTGGGTGCCAGAGCCCAACCCGGGTCCGCTGCAAGAGCAGCCAGTGCTGTTAGCCCTTGAACCGTCTCTCTAGTCCCATGTAATTGGCTTCTCAAGCTAGTCCTGAAATATCATTTTTCCAGAAGTATCTTCAAAATTGAAATTTAGTGAAGACGCAGTTAGAAATGAATGCACCTCACACTGAATCACACCCAACAAGGGCACTCTTAGACTTCTGCACACTGCCCCACTGTATTGATACACTCAGATTCCTCTTATAGTCAGTGTGTGTGTGTGTGTCTGTCTCTCTGTCTGTCTGTCTGTCTGTCTGTCTGTCTGTCTGTCTATCTGTCTGTCTCTCTGTTATGTGTGTCTGTTTCTCACCTGGTCTGTCTTTCTGTCTCTTTCACTTTAATATTCTTGCGTTGTCTGAAAAAATGCAAATCACACTTGTTCTAGCTACACACCAGGATCAGCTTTCCAGTGTAACAGAAACAAGGAACAGCAGAACCTGAATGCTTTCCAAGTCACACACATATGCATGTGCACACACACACACACACACACACACACACACACACACACACACACACGAGTTGCAGGAATTTCATTCCTGGGCTCAGAGATAAGGCACTGCATTAACAATTATGTCACAAAGTTTGCTTTGAAACAACAGAGACGGTATTTAGTGGCTGCTGGTCACAGTTCACTTCTGACTGCCCATGATGATAAACAGGCGCTTTATGCGTGATGGGTGTGGTATTCTCCACAATTACAGAGTCAACAACTATTATAAGCAATAAAGTCAAGGCTAGTTTTAATTTCTTCTTTTCTTCTGGCATTGAAGACGTAGTGGAAGGTACCTTGTGTCTGTTGGGCCAGCACTCAGCCTGTGAGCTATATTGTCAGTCTTTATGCTGTTTCTTTAAAGGGCCTAACCACTACACACACACACACACACACACACACACACACTCACACACACACTCACATGTTCACGCACCAGCAGACAGATGAAAAACTATATATTTTTATACGCTTTGAGCTCAAGGCTAACTGTAAACATGTATTACCTTAGCTCCTTTTCTTAAGGTTTAGATCAAGATTTAAGTCTTTGTAAAGATTGTGTTCAGCTCTGCCACCCATGAGTGGAAAACAAAACCTGACCTTAGAAAATGTGACCGTGTCACTAAATAATGCCTGGAAAGAGACAGCTGAGAGGGTCCCATGAGCCTACCGGCTCCAGAAGCTTTCAGACAAATCCAATTCCCTTTGCCATCCCTTCATTTCCTATAGCAAGGGAAGATAAAATCCTATCCACCGCTGACTTCTGCAGGGGGCTTAAATTCTCGGTGGAAATAAATAAGCGGAGTCAGGGAAACTTCTCTTGTAATTCTTTCTGTGTAGATCTTCCCCAGGCAGTATGGATGGCCCCTCAACAGATCTGGGTGGCACTCTTTGAAGTCAGCATGTACCCTTCCGTGCTGTATGCACATGTCGCCAACTACCCAGTGCAGTTGTAGAGTGTCCAGGTCAGCCAGGTTTCAAGCACCACTTTCCTTATGTTCTGAGTCCTCTTTAAAACAGTAACTCGCGGCCCTGGAGTTGTGGCTCAGCGGTTAAGAGTACATACTGCTTTTACAGAGAACCCACGCTCCATTTTTTCAGCATCCGTATTGAGCAACTCAAAACGTCCTGTACCTCTGGCTCCATCCAGAAACCTACACCTGTGCGCTCTTTAGGCACCTGTATTCATATGCACATAACCGCACCCAGACACACAAATACATTAAAATCCATATGTGGGCTGGTAATCGTCACAAACTCCTTTGACACTCGCTTCTCAACACACACACTCTACATTTAATTTGTTAAGGGAATAGCCGGTTCTCTTCTGGCATCTATCCCTTGTCTTGCATGGCATCTACATCAAACTATACTTGTTGACACACAAGCTTAATTTAAACGAAAGGGTTCCTATTTGCCAAAGGTGAAGAAGAAGAAAAAAAAAAAAAACTGCTATTATGGGTTTTTCTCTTCATACATTATTAAGGAAGCAAATTGCTAGGATATTTCTACAAAGAATTTATTTTTGAATCCTTCACCACATCACCCACTGTGTATATTAATTCAAAAAAAAAAAAAGATACAGGCAGAAACTAAAGACAGAGTCTCCACAGTCAATTAACTCTCGGCTAACCCATTTTTCACATGCCTTCTGTATGGATACCAGACACAAAGAAGGTATCACATTCATTTAATGGATGAAACACTATCCATTTAGCAAATGTGATTCCCCCCCCCACGCTTTCTTGGGTGGCTCATTCATTTTCTCTTTGGCACGTAGGGGCGCTAATGGCATGTGTCTGTAGATAGAGGGACCTGCTTGGAATGGGAGAGACAGCCCAGCCCATGACTAACCACTCAAGCCACGTTTCCTACACACATCTGCACAAATGTATAGCTGGAGACTTGGCTAGGTGGCCTAGCACACTTGCTGCTCTTGACGACGACCTGTGTTTGGTTCCCAGAAGCCACAGGGTATCTCATACTGGCCTATATCTCCAGTTCCAGGGCATCTGATCCCTTCTTACTTGCTCCTTGGGCTCCTGCAAGCACATGGTATACATAAATCCATACAGATGCACATACATACACATATGAATGGTTCCAAGGGCATACATAAACATGAAGAGATGAAGTAAGCATGCCGCCTCCAAATCAATCTATTGCCATCTTTATCCCCAGACTCTCAGAAAGCCATGGAGGTGGAAGTCAAGGCCTTTCAAAGAGATTATTAAGGTAGAAAAGGAGTTTGTGGGTAGGTCTTTGTACAATGAAGACAGACACAGAGGAAGGACACGAGACGGTACAGGGAACCATACAGCTATCTATAAACCACAGAGACCATGTTAGAAATGAGCCTGCTCACAGCGTATGCAAGCGGGGGCTCAGCATACAGAACTGGGAAGGATCCACTTTCGTCTACCTATTGGCGGTAACACTTCACTATGACAACAGTAACACACTGATACAATAAACACCCCTTCCCCTGGGGCTGTTGGCTTTGGGAAAGGGAGGAGCTGAGGGGACTTGGTGGATAGTGCTGCCCCTTTAAATAACTCCCTAGAAGAAACACAAAACAGAACATCTAGAAGGGCAAACCAAAGCAAAGGTCTCCGGAGAGGGAAGCACTTGAAAAAGGGTGAGATTTTGATAATCAGAAGTGGTGTTTACTTTTTAAATTTATACTACATTGTAGTTTACTTAAGGTGTATTGTGTGAGTGTGTGTGAGCCTGTGTGTGAGCGTGCATGTGTGCATGTGAGCGTGTGTGTGTGTGTGTGTGTGTGTGTGTGTGTGTGTGTGTGTGTGTGTATGTGCGTGTGCTTGCATGTGTGCGTTGCAGTTTGCATGCAGAGGTCAGAGGGCAACGTGAGGGAATCAGTTCCCTCCTTCTTCCACGAGGACTCAAAGGCTCAAACTGAAGACCTTGGGCATCAAGTTATTCTACCCATCAATCCCTCTCAATGGTTCAGCGATGATTTTCTGTAATGTAGACACAAAAGAAACATCCTTCTTTTCCAGGCAAGTTTGTAACTATCAAACAAAGAAGTATTTCCATGCTAGTAGCAGAATCACCACCATACGGTATGGACCAGTCCAGAACCGTAATTCTGCCCTTTAAATTTGACCTACTCTATACAACAGTAGCAAACTGGTTCTCAAACTTTAATGCCTAGCCGAATGTCATAGTGGACTTGTCGGCACTGATGGGCTGGCCCTGTGAGTGGAAGTTCTACCTCTGTAGATCTGGCATAGGACTGTAGAATTTGCATTTTTTACAAGGTCCCTGGGAGACCTTATATTAATGTTGTCCTCTTGTGCTGCCACCTCCTACCAGTGCTCCACAGATGAGCCAATTCTAGAACACTTCCCACTCCCAGCCCTCAGGACTCCGGGAAGAAGGGTGCTCACAGTGCAGACAGTGATATGATGATCTGTGCAGCACCAGGACCCTGCTGACATCTCGCTCATTGACAGCACACTCTTGTGACAGTGGTATGAGTCCCATTGTGCGCCACCCCCAGGCCTCAAGAAAGGGGTCTATACTGATTCTGCAGGAGGAAGAGATCTTAGCAAATGATCAAAATAAAATTTCAAATGAAATCTGATGAAGGAATAAGAAATCCCTTATCTAGAGTCCCAATAGGATGTTCTCCCCTCTGTCCCAGTTTCCTGGTAAGGGAAGGCTTTCGTGGGACATGCCCCTTGGGCTAGTATGCAGATATAAGTGAGTATATACCATTTGAGTCTTTCTGCTTCTGGGTTAACTCACTCATTATGATCATTTCTAGCTCAATCCATTTATCCACAAATTTCGGGAATTCCTTGTTTTTAATAGCTGAGTAGTATTCCATAGTGTATATGTACCACAGTTTTTTTATCCAAGAGAACCATGTGAGAATAGCAATGTAGAAGGATCCAGTGGGTCCTAGAAACCTACAAGTAGAACATTATGATAGGCAGATTTGGGCCAAGCGGTCCCACTCAAACTAAGGCACTAGCCAAGGACAATACAAGTGGTAAAATTTAAACCCCTACCCAGATCTAGCCAATGGACAGAACAGTCTCCACATTTGAGTGGAGAGTGGGATATGACTTTCTCATGTGCTCTATTGCCTCACATTTGACTATGTCCCCTGGAGGGGGAGACCTAGTGGCACTCAGAGGAAGGACAGCAGGTCACTGAGGAGAGACTTGATACCCTATGAGCATATACAGGGGGAGGTAATCCCTCTCAGGAACAGTCATAGGGGAGGGGAATAAGGGGAAAATGCGAGGGAGGGGAGAATGGGAGAATACAAGGGATGGGATAACCATAGAGATGTAACAAGAATAAATTAATAAAATTAAATTAAATTAAATTAAAAAAAAGAACAAAATTTAAAAAAAAAGAAAGAAATAAGAAATCCCAAAACTATCAGTCTTTTAGAGGAGAAGTTGTAGCGGAACAGGCTTCTTGCCTCCATGGCTTCAAGATCATGCCTACGTGCTAGAGCAGATGGCTACATGCTTGAGGGCAAGGAGCCGGAGTTCCGTCTGAGAAAGGTCAAAGCCCATGGGTGCGAAAGTCACTAGCAACAGCTTGTCTAGGAGATATTTGCTGCCCAGCTCTTTTTATGTGGCTTTGGGGGGTTAAATTCAGCTCCTCATCCTTGCAAGCAAGCACTTTACCATATGAGCTTTCTCTCTAGCCCAAAATGGTCCTTTTTCTTTTTTCAGTTTTCACTCAATGTCATTAATCACTGAGCCAATACAATGACAGCTTACCACACAGGTTCAGCTGTTCCTGCACTCCTTCTCAGATGACTTTAGGAAGAAATACAAAGGGAACACAGGCACTGTCTAGGCTACACTCTTCCTCCACCTAAAATAAGAGTGGACAGCTAATAACTTGACTGAATTAGGATGCTGATGCAGTGGGAAAACCGGCAAACGTTGTAATTGTTAACTGTGCAGCATTTCCACCCAGTTCTTTAATCAGAAGCAGGTGTGAACCTGAAATAGCCATAGTCAAGCCAAAGTGGATGTTTTCGATTTATTTTTGTTCAATTTTATTGTTATTTGTTTAAAACTTTATTATATTTTTAAGTTTGATGTGTGTGTGTGTGTGTGTGTGTGTGTGCATGTGTGTGCATGTGTGTATGTGTAAATGTATGCCTGTAGAAATCCAGAAGAGGGCGTTGAATCCCCTGGAGTAAAGGTGGCTGTAATCTGACTGATGCTGATGCTGGGAACAGAACTAGAGTTCTCTGCAAGAGTACTATGAGCTACTAACCATTGAGCAATCGCTCCACTTTTTTTTTTTTAATGAAAAATTACATAAAGCCATTTTCTGGAACATAATGTACCATGAGCATATTTCCCCTCAAACCCTACTCTATTCTTTTTTACCTCATCTTATAGTTTCAATTTTTAAAAATGAAAGACCATCACGAGATTGCTAGTTCCTACACTTAATATTATCTCTAAAATGGTACCTTAGGTTATGAAATTGGGTTGTATAGCAGACACCCTAGTTTCATTTCTGTTGCTGTGATGCACTGCCCTGACAAAAGGAAACTTGAAAAGAAAGGGGTTTATTTTGGCTTTCAATTCCAGGCTGCAGTCCATCATTGTGGGGACGCCAAGGGGGGACCTCCAGACAACTGGTCACATGACACCCATGGCCAGGAGCTGAGAGTTATGGACACACGCGTGCTCACTGACTTGCTTGCTCAGTCTCAGCTTCCATTCTCCACTCACATGGCTGACGACTCCTTAACAGGGAACGATGACACCCACAGTGGGCTGGGTCTTCTAACATGGGTTTATTTAATTAAGATAATCCCTCAGAGACATGCCTATAGGCTGACGGGATAGAGACATGCCTCATCGAGTCTCTCTTCCCACATGAGCCTAGGTTGTGCCAAGTTGACAATTAAAGCCAATAATCATACTAGAGGGTCTAGCATCTTAGCCAATAACAGTGAGAAGTCTTTGTGTAAACCAACACTGGAAATCACAGTTATCTGATATTTGTCTTTTGGGTTTTGTTTGTTTTTCCCCATCTAAGCACACTACTCTTTACCATGCTAAATACTCTTTAATATTTGATCAATTAATGTGCAAAGACAACAGGGCTTATAATCAAATAATACAGATTTGCCTGCCTCTCAGCCTAATCTGTTCCAAGGTAAATTTCTCGACCCCTCAGTCCTGTTTCTTGATCTATACAATATGGCTGCTGAACTCTACACCGCACAGTGGCTGTGACGATAAAATGAATAGTATGTGTTAGAACTGTCGGCACAGCGTGTAACAGGTTGGCATTGCTCTCGTTCGCTCACTGAGTCCTGCCTTCTTACTTAGGCAGTTAGTGTTCAGCATGAAAGCCACTCAAATATTTATGGTCTTGACATTAGATGTCACCAGCCTCTCCCTATTCACTGGCTGAGGAGGTCCCTGACTACTTCCAAATGATTGTAGCATCTTCTCAGTCTGTTCTCCAGGCTCAGCCACTTCCCACGCTACATTCCCAGATGCCTTTGCTTCATAATCTTCCACCAGCATGTACTGCTCTTGTTCCCTGGCCCCCACCTGTATACATCTGCACCTGTACATGCCACCAGTCATCAAAGTCATTGTGGCTGGCTGACCACCTCTTGACCCTGACATTCCTTGGTCCCCACTGCCTGACAGATTCTCTTTTCTTCATGCACAACTGAGTGTGAACAGGACCACACCCCCAAGGCGGTCTCTGTCAGAGTCCCATTCTGTAGCATCAATTCCAGCTGTGCTTTTTTAGATTTGGGGGATTTTAAATGCCTCTAAGAAACTCGTGGCTCTCCATTTTAGAATTTCTCTTAACGAATCCCAAAGTATTTGCCACTTACTTTTATTTCAATGAACCCATGATCTAGGAGTGATATATATGTGTGTGTGTGTGTGTGTGTGTGTGTGTGTTCACTTTACAGAGGAGGACAATGAGTCAGTGGGATCAAGACTGATGAGAAAGAAGGAAATCCCCAAATCAGAATTCAATGAACAAAAGTCTGGTGACAGAGCCCAGGCCAAGACATCAGGCACAGCTTGCCTTCCCTCTGGTCTCCTCCTTGTCCCTGCTCCAGCTGCAGAACATGTCTGTGAAGTCTACACCCTGCCTTTCTGAATAGCACAGATATTATTCTGAAATGTCCATGTTTCCCCAGTGCCAAATGTCATATAACCATTTTCTCAGAACTGAAACATCTCCTACTAGAGAGAGGATCTGTAAAACCCCAGAAGTAAACAAAAATTACAAGGCCCAGGAAGCTCCTGAAATTCACAAGACTCACAAGACTACACTATATTTTTATAATATAAATATAATATAAAATCAGATTACATCTCAATTGCTATCCCTTCACTTGTATCCTCTCATTCCTCCCTTTCTCCCTCTTTCACCCTATTCCCCTCTCCTAGGTCTGTGACAGAAGGGGGACCACCTCCCCCCACCATATGGGCACAGCCTATCAAGTTTCATCTTTTTTTAAATTAAATTTTATTTTATTAATTTATTCATATTACATCTCAATGGTTATCCCATTCCTTGTATCCTCCCATTCCTCCCTCCCTCCTATTTTCCCCTTACTCCCCTCCCCTATGACTATGACTGAAGGAGACCTCCTCCCCCTTTATATGCTCATAGTCTCTTCTTGGTAGCCTGCTATCCTTCCTCTGAGTGCCACCAGGTCTCCCCATCCAGGGGACGTGGTCAAACATGAGGCACCAGAGTACGTGTGAAAGTCAGACCCCACTCTCCACTCAACTGTGGAGAATGTTCTGTCCATTGGCTAGATCTGGGTAGGGGTTTATAGTTTATGGCCTGTATTGTCCTTGGCTGGTGCCATAGTTTGAGCAGGACCCCTGGGCCCAAATCTGCCTATCATAATGTTTATCTATTCTCTGAGTGCCACCGGGCCTCCCCACCACGGGGAAGTGGTCAAATATGGGGCACCAGAGTTCATGTCAGAGTCAATCCCCACTCTCCACACAACTGTGGAGAACGTCCTCTCCATTGGCTATATCTGAGTAGGGGTTCAATGTTTACTACATGTATTGTCCTTTGTTGGTACAGTAGTTTAAGTAGACCCGCCTGGGTCCAGATCTGCCCATCATGATGTTATTCTTGTAGGTTTCTAGAACCCTCTGGATCCTTCTATTTCCTCATTCTCCCACACTTCTCTCACCTAGAGTCCCACTGGGATGTCCTCACATCTATTCCAATCTCCTGGTAAGTGAAGACTTTCATGGGATGTCCTTTTTGGGCTAGTGTCCAATTATAAGTGAGTATATACCATGTCAGTCTTTCTGGATCCGGGTCAACTCACTCAGTATCATCATTTCTCTGTTTCTCCACCCCCCACATCTCTCTGTGGGAGCAACACAATGTTAGATGCATGCTACGACAACCAATGTTTACGTGGGTTCTGGGGCTACAGTTTCACCTCACATTTGTGTGGTAAGCATTTTGCCCACTGAGCCACCTTCCTAGTCCTGTATCAGGCAACTATTTCAGATGAGAAATACATACTGATAGATATTACAACTATCACCACACACACACACACACACACACACACACACACACATACACAATCCCACATTGCTGGCTTTAGCACCTGTCTTGTGATATTAGGTTTTTATTTTAAAACTTAACATATACCCAGTAAGTTGATTTGATTACTATTTTGTTTTGAGAAAGATTCTCCTATAGCCCAGACTACCCTTAGACTTGCTATATAACCAAGGGTGACCTTGAATTTCTGATCCTCTAGCCTCTCCCCCTCCCAACGGCTAGAATTACAGGTGTGCACCACCACACCTGGTTTGCGAGAGTCTGGGGACTAAGCCAGGACTAAGTGCATGCTTGGCATGCTTGGCACGCACGCTACCCATGAGCACGCTACCCATGAGCACTCAACAATCTCTACCCTCACTCACATTGTTTTGAAAGATGAAAAAGTTTAAATATGATATACTGGTTACTTTTCCAAATTCACACCACTCTTCGCTTGTATTTACACTCAGGTCCGTTTTAGCTGTTTCTCTTTCCTTGATTTCCTTGCTCACTACACACAATGAACAAGCCCAGATAAGAGTCAGTCCTATGGCCAGTCAAAAGGCTAAAGGACAATTTGTTCCGTAAAGGACCTAATTCTTCAGGAATAGTATATTTGGTCATGCTGCAGATTATTAGAATTCATTTCTAAAGAAATTAGTTCTTCAAAAGAGTTTTTTAGGGCTTACATGTAGCCTATTCAAGCATGCTGCATACAACATGTATTGAACATACACGGCTACCATAGTCCCACAGATAGCTGATACAGCAATTTAAGAAAGACATCAGCTCTTAAATTCTATAAATCATGGAAACATCTATAGCCTAAGCAGTATTTAATATAAAGATTCACCTGCTTTACCAGGCACCTGACATACGGGAGCATCCCCAGGGCGTAGGGAACATACTGTAGAAGGCACCTTTTTGTTATAAACTAAATATTTTTTCTCCCAAAACTGGTACTTAGAAACCTGGTACCCTCTCTGGATACTTAACAGGTAGGGACGATGGGTGGCACATTTGTCAATATTAGTGTTCTAATAAAAGGACAGAGAGCTTTGCCATTCAGCACGTGTGGGTGCTGCCAGAAGAAGGTTCTATGAATCATAGAGATAGAACTTACCAGACTTGGAATTTGCCAGTGTCTTGATTTCAACCCCTCAGAGTATATAAAAGCCATTCAGTTGGTAGCATTTGCCTACAGGCACCTAATGGACTATGCTGTCTTGGGTTTCTGTTTCTACTAACATGTGTGACACGTCTTCAAAGATGCTTCATTTTGCTAACAGAACAGGAACTCCCAAACCAAGCATGACTCCTCCAGCTTCATGCCACCTTTCAAGATGGTTTCTGTCATGACTTTTTCTTCCTCCTTGTAGCTCAAATAATATCCCTCTACCTTTCCTCTCTTTCCCAGATAGGTAATGTACTGTACCTTTTGTACAAATCCAACTGGGCCCTGGACACATCTCTGGTCAAGATTCCACTGGATCATATAGGTTGTAGGTTTAATGGTAAAATACAATAATTTATCATTATTGTATTGTATTCTGCTGGGTGATTTCTTATCCTGATATTGAAGACTTCTTCAAGGGTGGCGGAGCGAGTGCAATTTTGTTTGTTGTTGTTGTTGTTGTGTTGTTGTTGTTGTTGTTGTTACACAGAGCACCCCATATTCATTGAATGATTGGATAAATGAATGCATTGTACTAATCCTCTCATTCCTGACAATGGGATGAGAAGGCAAAGAAAATCTGTTACATACCTACGAAGACTGATTTCCCATTTTGCAAAGCAGTCTACCATACCAATAATAACAACCCGCTTTCTCATATCAGATACTGGGCACATTTACTGCTCTTTATCCAAAAGGAGGGTGATGCATAACGCCACAAAAGGACCAGACTGAAAAAGAGGGGTTTGGTTTGTTTGATTTTAAAATTAGTTTTAACTTTGAACTTGGTGCATTTGTGCGTGTGTGTGTGTGTGTGTGTGTGTGTGTGTGTGTGTGTGTGTGTTGGGTAGATGTGTGCAAATGTATGTCCACAGAAGCCAGAAGAGGCTGTCTGATCTGGAGTTGGAGGTACAAATATCTCTGAGGCACTTGACATGGGTTCTAGAGCAATAGAACACGGAGGAGCCATCCCTCCAGTCCTCTGAGAAAGGGTTTCAAAGTCTTTATTGTGAAATGTCTTAAAGGCTCACATTATGTTAGATCCACAAAGACAAGCCAAAAAAAGGAGGAAGGGAAGAAGGAAGAGGAGGAAGAGGAGGAAGAGAAAGAGGAAGTATACCAAAGAGACATTCATCTACCATACAGTGGCAGCTGTAAGCTGTGTAGGGGATACATGGTTGCACTGCTGAAATCAGTGTCCAGTGCAGAGAACTCAACATATTCCCAGGGAGATTCATCTTTAAGAGCCAGAGCCCCCGACTTCTGTTGCATATTTCTGGGTTTCATAACATTCAAAATGCTACTCTGATTAATTTACACAATGATGCAACTGCTTTGTTGAAGAACTCAGAACCCACAAAGAGCAAAATAGAAAGTAGTATACAGCCAGGAAAGAAGTAGTTTCACAGAGAGTATTTTTATTTTTCTTAAAAGTAATTCACAAAAGAATCAAAAAAGATGAAATCAAGACCAATTTCCTTAATTACAAAATTGTGTAAAACAAAATCAGGGGAGATGAGTCAGTGGGCAAAAGTTCTGCGCTGGCTGCTCAAGGCTAACAACCTGAGTTTGGATCCCCAGAACCCATATAAAAACAAAATGTAGACAAATGGATGCCAGAAACTTGAGGGCCAGCTGGTCTACCTGAGGTGTTGGTGGAGATCCTGTATCCGACAAGGAGGAAAGATGGAACCAACACCAGAAGTTGTCTTCTGACCTCCACATGCCTGCTGTGGCACATGCGTGCCTGGATCCAATCCATTCTCTCTCTCTCTCTCTCTCTCTCTCTCTCTCTCTCTCTCTCTCTCTTTCTCTCTCTCTCTCTCTTTGTCTCTCTCTCTCTCTCTCTCTCTTTGTCTATCTCTGTGTGTGTGTGTGTGTTTCTGTTTGTTTATCTCTCTGTCTCTGTTTCTCTCTCCCATAAAAAAGAACATGAGCTTTTTTTTCCCATACATCATTCTCTTGGTATTAAATTTTAAGAAGCATATTGCACAAGGCTACTATGCATCACCCCAAACAAGGGGTAGCTGTGGAACTGTGTCTGAAAGCACAGTATATATATATATTCAAATAACTTCTAATAACATAAATCAATGATGTGGCTCAAGCATCTCTGTTCTGTATGATACACAGAACGTTAGAACTTGTACGTAAAGCGTGTAATTCCCTCACTGGAAAGATGGACAGGCTTCATGAGAGGGTGCTGGGGCAGCGCTCTGGGTGAGCATAGGCTTCTATGGGTCATTCCCTCAGAAAATGGAAGTTGTTGGGGAGTAACACACATGTTGCCTGATGGAAACTTCGGGGTGATAGTAGAATTTAATACTGTGAAGTAGAGATAAGAAAAAAGCGTAGGAGACAGGAGAGATGGCTCAGTGGAGTGCTGCTGCTCTTTCAGAGATCCTCAGTTTATTTCCTGGCACTCATTTTGGATAGTTCACAAGTGCCTGGAACTAACTCCAGTGCCAGGCAGTCAGTTGCCTTCTTCTGGGCTCTGGGGGCACTGGCACACACAAGGCATGCACACACAAACGCAGCTGCACACACACACACACACACACACAGACATACACAGACACACAATTTTATAAAGAGAGAGTACAATACAAAGTTAATGTAATATTAGCTTAGTTCCAGATTCAGCTAATTCTGGCTTTTTCCCCCTTTACTTACTCCTTTAGTTGTGACTGCAGATGCACACACACCACCAGATGCATTCCTTTCATTCCATGGGTATTCTGCATGACAAAACACGCCCTAGACACTTAGTGTATGCAACCTGATAGGGTCACTGGCAAAGGGAAAAGGTAAGGCAAACTCCACCTTCCTCCATATCAGAAAGACTCTTTCACCTGATCAGCCCTTATTTATTTAATAGACTGCAACATGGCTCCAACGTCCACCACAGGGGATGCTCTGGATATAATATCCTTGCTCGTACAACCCAAATCTCTTGTTTCTTACTTTCTAAAAACTTTTGTACTCAAGCACTGATCATATACCATAATGCATAAGGGGAAACCCCATGGCTCATGTATATTTATGGTGTACACAGTATCTACAGTCCACAGGAACCCAGGCAATATTTGATGATGTGGTAAGGTCCCTCCTGGACCAGTAAGACCAGCTGTTTATAGCTAGTGTTAATAAGAAAAGGGAGAGATTTATGTAAGCTAATTGCTGACTGACAAATGCATTGTTCTTGATTAATTATCCTGATTTAGTGTTCTCTCTATCCCTCTCTCTCTCCCTCCCCCCACCTCTCCCTCTCATCCATTCTGTCCCCCTCCCCCCTTTTCTTTACTGTGCTTTAGTTGTCCATCATAGGCACTATTCTCAGGAAGATAAGATCCTCAGCATGGAGCATATTGCTTTGCTCATCTGGGCTACAACATCATCTCAATGAAGACTCCAAGAATATCCTAGCTCTCTGGTCCTTCAGGATGCTGTGCCATATTTATACTGTTTCAGTCAAGGGAGACACCAAAATTAGTTTCTCTTTCTGGTCTCTCTGCCCACTTCCCTGTAGCTAACCACACCCGATTACTAGAAGCTTCTCGGCGTACTCTAGATTCTACTGCAAGCCTATCAGTCCAAACTTCCATCCTTTCTCCCTGCACTCTGCACAGTGGCAGTGCTGTTATCTGCTCCAGGTCTAATTCACACCGCATCCTTCTCTAGGTCACAGCATCATTAGTTCGCACCGCATCTTTCTCTAGGTCACAGCATCTTTAGTTCACACTGCATCTTTCTCGCACCAGCGTTGCTAGCTACAAGCCCAGGCTTACTCCTGAGAACTACTTGAATTCATGAGCTGCTCTCCCTGTTTGTATTATTTAGTTATCACAAAACCACGCCCGCTGCAGGATGGGTGTCACCAAAGAAGTCAACCTGATGAGCAGGAGGAGGGTCATCCTATGAAAAGAGCTAAATGCGCTGGTTCACGCTTGCTGCCCCTGCAGTGGCCAAGCTGAAGCTTTGTGAAGGACTGTGAATCAAAGGTCACCCTGAACTATATAGTAAATTCCAGGTGAACTTGAGAAACCTAAGGAGATTATATGAAAAAAAGACAGAGAGGGAGTGAGAACATTAACCTGGAACATGTAATATCTGCAACATGTAAAATTACTAAAAACAAAAACAAAAAACAAACAAATTTTTCTTGAAATAATGACTTCTAGTAAAAACATAAGATGATCATCAGAAGTATAAAACTATAAATTACATAAAAGTTTATTAAAAAATGGATGATATTGTCTTAAATTGGTTGCTATCACTATAAGAAACACCATAACTAAAACCATATAACAAAGGGCTTACTTCAGTGTATAGGCCATAATGAAAGGAAACCATAGGGCACAGCTAAAGTAGAAGCCAAGGGAAAGTGGTGGTTACTGTCTTGTTCCCCGTAGCTTGCTCAGCCTGCTGTCTCCTACCATCCAGGACCACCTGCCCTGGGTGGCATCGCCCACAGTGGGCCCCCGCACCACACAGTGGGCCCCCACACCACCACATCAATCACTAATCAAGACGATCCCACAGACTTGTCTTTCAGGAGTCTGATGAAGGTTTGTTCTCAATTGAAACCCTTCTTTCTAGAAAACTCTAGCATATGACAAGTTGGCACAAAACCACCCAGAGTAGATACATTGAGTTATTCAAACAATAGCAAGCATACCACGTTAAGACAGCAAGCCACGGCAGCATTGGGGATGAGTCACCAGCAAGGTTGAACAAGATGGACAAAACTATGAATTATGTGACTTAATTTACATATATTAACTTATCAAATGGTAAACTAGTAGCTACTTCTATAAGTAATCACAAATTTGAAGGGCCTGAGGGGTTGTTACCACACTGATCATGTTTCTTCCATGGTTCGGCTGCTGGATATGTTCAGTTTGTGAAAACACACCAAGCTGTACACTGGTGAGTGAAGTCGTCTGCTATTATACAACAGAACATGCTGACAATGACAATGTGAGGGCAGAAGCTAGCACTGTTGGTACACAAGCACTTGGATTTGGGAATGCTTGAGTGTGTACATGTACATATCTCTGTCATGTGTGTGAAATCTAGAGGCCAACTTTGGGTGTCATTTCTCAGGAGCCACCAGCCCTGCTCTTCTGAGGCAGGGTGCTTTACTTCTGTTGCTGTGATAAAATGCCATTACAAAAAAGCAACTCAGGGAGAAAGGGGTCTATTTCACCTTACTATTCCAGGCTTCCATCCATCATTGTAGGGAAATCCAGGAGGGGATGTCAAGTAGCTACTCACATTACATCCCCAGTCAGGAGCTGAGAGCAATGGATGTGTGCTTGCTGCTTGCTTGTAAGTGCGTGTGTGGCTTGCTATTCTCACTTTTACACAGTCACAACCCCTGCCCAGGGATAGTTCCACCCACAATTGACTGGGGCTCCTCATCAACTTAAGTAAGACAATCCCCCACAGACATACTAATAGGCCAGTGTGGCTTATCAAGAGCTCTAGGCACAACTGATATACCCTGCCTCAAAAAAATAAGGTGGAAAGCAATAGATGAAAAATACACAATGTCTCCCTCTGACTTCCACATATATGTGTATGTGTGGGCACACACACACACACACACACACACACACACACACACACACACGAACTCAGAATTAAATATATATCCAGTTGATAACTACCAGTGTATTTTATAACTGTCACATTTTTAAAGCTAATGTCTTATACAGCTATGGAAATTGCTTTTTTTTTTCATAAAAATACTACCATAGCCAGGCAGTGGTGGCACACACCTTTAATCACAGGTCTCAGGAGGCAGAGGCAGAGGCAGGTGGATCTCTATAAGTTCAAGGCCAGCCTGGTCTACAGAGAGAGAGAGAGAGTTCCAGGACAGCCAGTGCTACACAGAGAAATTCTGACTCAACATCCCTCCTCAAAAAATACCATTAGAAAGAAGAGATTCTCCGTGTGCCTGTGTATGTTTGCGTGTTGGTCTTCCTAAAGTCCCCAGCCTCCAGTCACTTTGTATTCTAATTTTATCTTTTCTGAGAAATAACTAATATCTCTGTCCAAACTTGTTAATATGCTACAAAGATCCACTGATTACACTAAGGAAATGCACGCCTTCTGGAAAACGTCTGTTAAAGCATAGAACTCCAATTTCATGTGAAATGGCTGCTGGGTATTTTAAAGTACTTGCTGTCAAATTCCATTTGAAAAGCAGACATATATTCAAGGATCTTAAAACATGCATTGCACTTCTTTTCTACATCATCTTATGCATTACACACAAAGAGTGAATTTTATGGAGTCCTTTATGGAACTGTTTTATGATTTTAGCTTATTTACAAGTAACCACTGTCTTTATATTGTTTGTAATTGTTATAACTCAAGTTAAATATGCTCACTATCTCCATCTTACCTTTAAGTATTTTATAATTATGCTTTAAATGATATATTATATGGGGCTGGAGAGATGACTCAGTGTATAACCACAAGGTATGGAGTTTGGATCTCCATACCCATGTAACAAGCTGTGTGTCCTGGGCATGCCTGTGACCACAGCTCTGAGGGAGTGGAGACAAGAAGATGGTTTCAACTTGCTGGCTTTCAGCACAGCCTAGCAAATGTGATGCCCAGGTTTAGGGAGAGACTCTGCCTCAAAAAAAAAAAAATAGATAGTGAGAGATAGAGGAAGACACTTAATGCTCCTTCCTGGCTTCCATGTATATAAATGGAAGTATAAATATACTCAGATATAGACACACACAAGTACATAAATCAATCTTTAACTATATTTATTGTGATATATATATATATATTTCTACTGACATAAACACACTGAATGCGTGGAACATTCCCAACATATGTAAATGTTTAAATGAAATAGTTCACTTCATATGGAAAGCTGTTAGCTGTCTTGCACACCTCTCTCTATGCTGCTCTGTTTTTTGCATTAACCCTAATGATCACCAACCTCCCTGTGTTCTACCATGAGATTCCTTTGCTCCCTATACGGCTTAGTCTGTGTACATGCTCCCTCCTGCTCACCTCACCCTTCTTGGCACTTTCTTCAAATGAATCAGTGTGTTTTCCTACGGCGTGTTTATTTACTTAACATTTTAAAAACACAAATAAATCATTATAAATGGTTGCCTGGCAACAGATGCATGGCTTCACCTCACTACCACCCCACCCCTCCCTGCCATGTGAAGACCGTTGAGCAGTATGATTCAATTATGGTCTCAGTTTTAGTGTAGGCAAATATTTGCGATGCTGTGTGCCTCATGGTCTCTCTATATTTCACTATGCTTAGAAGGAGTGTGTGTGTATATCTTTGAATATACCAGACAAAACTATCAACTCAAACTGATGGTATCTGGAGAGCATCCTCTCTGGCCACTCTTTCTGCTCTGTTCCATAAAAGGTCTGTTCTTACAAGAATCTGGTCTGTTTGGGGCAGTTTACATTATGTCTGGACAAAATACTTCTAGCTTGGAAAACAGGCTTCATATGAAACAAACTGACTGAACAAGTGTTGACGTATTTAAAACAAGTATTTAACAGCAAAAATAAAACTATTTTCTAGTATTGACACAGAGAAAAATATCAGAAGACAAAGTAAGATCCACTTTAATTATTTCTTAAGTAATTCTTTCTTAACTATTATGTAAGCTATACAGACCTTTCTACATGGGAAAGCCCCCAAGCCAGTCCCGCAGGGTTGCTGTATTTTACCAAGCAGTCAGGATAAGCCACTTAACTTACTCCAGATTAGGTCAAAATCAGATGTGATTTATTTTTTCAAGAGCAATGCCTGCACTGAAAGTCAAGACTTTCCAGAGGTGATATCTGCCTAGCATGGGCTGTTACCTAAACAAGGATATGTTTTATCTAACCACAGCCTCCTGGGGGATCTGCAGCCACAACAGTCAGGGGACACTCAGATCTGGTCCACCCTTTTTTTTGTGGGATAGAAACATTTAAGAACATAGACTATTTGGCATGGAGACTGCTGGCTGACTCTTATGCTCACTTAAAAACCACAAAAATCAATGGAAACCCAACTTACGGGATCTTTACAGATGCTAAAGCAACTTCTACTGTCATAGATATTTCTGTACTTTACAAAAATGACATCTTGTTACATGTACTTTACAAAAGTGGAATTAATGCAGGGAAGCGAAGCCGACTAGATGTCAACGGCTTTCTCTAAAAGGCTTAGCTTTTGCCTTTTACATAAGGGCTGAAGCTATGCAATGATTTGATTAAAAACACATCCTAACCTAGACTCCACTCTCTACAATAGTAGTGAATCTTAGGTGATTTTTGCAAAGTTGACTATTTCTACCAATGTAAGAAGTGACATGCTTATTTCTCATGCTTGACGAGCTTGCTGTTCCACAATTTGTGGGTAATCTGGAAGAAACACAGTAGGCATGGCAAAGACCAAACACATGCCAGTGTTATGTCAACGAAGAGCTGAAGACCCAGGGCCAAATTTCACCAGCATCTGCATCAATGTCAGTAAACCCAGTGATACTACAACAATTAAGCAAGCACTCCGACTCTGCAGAGAGTAAAATGTACAGTGCAAAGGTCACAGATAGAGGGAAAGGTTAAGGCTGACCCCGTCTGCACAGACCAGTATCATTATACTGAGTGTTCAGTGTTGATGACCTATGGCTGACATACCAGGCAGCTTCCTGCTTTCCTAAGCAGGCTGCACTGTTGAATTATGGCTAGGATCACATGATGTGCAGGGCTAGCAGACCGTGATAGTCATCTCCCAAGTATTCAATCCCTTAACAACAGCAGTCTCACCTTGGAGACCTCCACACATTCATTGTTTGCTCATGGTTTCTGATGTTTCCCTAAAGGCAATCTCAAAGTGATTTTTAAAAATTGCACAAATAGAGGATTTAAATATTTTATGATATACATTTGTTAGACGTTTTTATCCTTCATTTATATGAACTGTGTGCTGGTGGGACGTCATATGCACCATGTGTTGCATGTGCCCAAGGAAGCCAGAGCACATCAGACTTCCTGGCACTATAGTTATAGACAGTTGTCAGCTGCTGTGTGGGTGCTGGGATTCTAACGTGGGTCCTTTCTGAGAGCAATAAGTGCTCTTAGCCATTGTGCCATCTCTCCAGCTCCATAATTTAAACTACACACACACACACACACACACACACACACACACACACACACACACACACACGTGCGTGTATGTATGTATGTATGTATGTATGCATGTATGTATGTATGCATAATCTTCCAAAGGAAACAAAAGAACCCATGAAATAATCACTATTTCTGTGAATTCAAAATAAATTTCTTTTTCATTAAAGCTTTTGAGGAGGTCACAGAGAGGACACTGACTGAAACAGGAAGAACAGGAAGTTGGACTCTGCTTCTCATGGAGAGATTGCAGGCTTCTGGGCAAGGGCCTAGGCAGGTGCCGTGATTCAGCTGCCTCTGCCATCACGTGGGTCTCCCTCTTGGTGTATGTCTGTCCTCTAATTGGTATCAGTGTGCTCATACGAGGTTAATGACTTCATCAGAAACAGCCTTCTCTCTGGACCGCTGGGTTTTTATGGTTCATTAGAAGGAGTTCTCCAGAGCTTTTCATATTGAGTTCTGGCTTCCTGATGACCACGAAGCAGCAGCAACAGGCAAAGAGAAAGGGCCTGCTGTGGAGCCTTGCAGATCCTGCCTCACATTCAGAAGTCATCAGCTTGCCGGTCCCAGACAGGGCAGTTTACACAGCTGTCGAAATGGCCTCTGGCAAACCATATGGGCCATTCTTCTTCTGGTCATCGGTTCCACCCTCGTGGCCCCAGCTCAAGTGACGATAGGACATAAGGACATACAGTGTGAGCATATACAGGGGGAGAAAGTCCCCCTCAGTCACAGCCATAGGGGAGGGGAGTAAGGGGAAAATGGGAGGGAGGGAGGAATGGGAGGATACAAGGGATGGGATAACCACTGAGATGTAATATGAATAAATTAATAAAATAAAAAAAGAAAAGAACACACAGTGGCAGTGTGTGAGGGACCTTCGAGGGACCTTTGAATATACATTGCAAAAAGAATATGCAAGGAAACTAAAAATTTAACAATATGAACCCATTTGGGGGTAGAGGAATAGACCCCCAGTGCAGCAGTGTGTTTTCTGTCCTGGCAAGCATGTTTTTAAAGGGCATAATGTAAAATGCTCCAATTAAAGAGATTTTTCCGGTATGTAGATATCTGAACCTAGAAATAAAAATTGGGTGTGTGTCTGAAGAATCTTCAGATGGGAGAGCTGAACACACAGACACACAAAGGATACCCATCCTTGACTCTGGCCCCAAACCATAAGACCATTCAAAAGAATAGCAACCAAGCCACTGGCCAGAGATAAGAGGAGCCATGTTTCCGGGGAAATACCTCAAGTACTTATTGTTCATTATTTAAGTGTTTCATCATTGCTTTCTTTATGTACACCCGTGGGTTAGAGACAGACTTTCACATGCAGTGCCCAAATACTAATGTGTAAGCCTTACCAAGGGACCAGCACAGTAAATCTACCACTTGACAGTTATGTATTTGGTCACATGACTTCCACTGTGGCTTTTTAACTATAAGACCCACGGGATTCCCACTTCCCATTTGGACTTCTGAAAGCCCCCAGAGAAGCCAGCACTTACTGCAGACCTTGAACCGTTGGAGAAATGATGTGGAGCTAGATGTGGCAAATGAAAGTTTGTCCTTGTCAAATGTATTATTTATATGCATTTACATATACAGCGACTATAGATCTGGCACCTTCTGGGTTGTAGTCCTCATCCTTGGAACATGGAGATGAATCAGACATGAGTTCTGTCACCCCCTCCCACTCCCCCCCGGAAATGCTTACCAACTAATGCAGGCTTGAGAATAAATCAGTCCAACCTGACACTAATGGTGTGGAGTGGCTGTGATTTATGTGCACAGGGTAAGACTTTGTAGAGGAACATGGCAGACACACTGAAACAAGGAAGAAGAGGCGTGACCTAAGGGAGCAAGTCCTGAGGGCCTTCCAGAGAGAACACCCCATTGAGTCTTTAAGGCGTACATGTTTCCTTCCTGAGGAAACCACATGACCTATGATGCCTGTTAACTGCTGCAGCCTCTGGCAGCCACAAAGTGAGCAAGCTTCCTTCTCAATTCTTCCTTGACACCTCCTAAGATACACAGAAAAATCTAGCATTCATCTATCATTGTTGCAGGATATTTTGATCACACTGTAAAAATCCCAAGATGGTGTTATTTACTGGAAAAACCTGTTTTTAATTGTGGTGTGACTCAGCCTAAGCACACACCTTTAACCCAAGAACTTCCTGCTTGAATATTGTAAACAGGATTAAATAAAGTCGGCCACAGGTTAAGAAGCAGAGCCAGCAACCTGTTGACAAAGAGGCAACATAGGAAAGAAGGGAGCATAGGGAGCAAGAGGAGGTCAGGAGGATGGCTAGAGAGACACACAGGAAGTAGAAGGGAGGGACATTCAGTTTGAAGGAGGTTTTTTGAGATGGCATGGGGAAGGACTTTTTTCTTCTTTGGGGGCATTGGCTGAAGAGGAAGGTCAGCTGGGTGCTTTCTCTGCCTCTCTGAGATAGTAGGGTTGTACCTCAACATCTGGCTCCTGGGTCTTCACTGGAGAAATCAAATAATTGAGATTTTGTTAAACAATATATCATCTATCAATATCTACCTATCTATCATCTATCTATCAATTATCTATCTATCATCTATCTATCTATCAATTATCTATCTATCATCCATAAATCTGTCTATCACCTAGCTATCCTCTATTTATTTAAGCATATACCAGACAATGTCAATAATCACCTTTGTATCTATCACTTACCATCTCTCCATCCTTCCAGCTATCTCTCCATTGTATACCTGTCAATCTAGAATCTATGTACCATCTAGCTAGCATCTGCCACTCATCGATCATCTGTCAATCTATCAATCAATCTATTATCTATCATCATTTACCGCATACTCATCTACCATCTATCTATATTTATGTAAATGCTATCCATTACATACACATCTAGCTATTATTTACTATCTATTGGTTAATCATTATCTGTCTGTGTCTATGTCTACAGTGATTATAATGAGAGACAGAGACAGAGACAGAGAATATTATAAAAAAAGGAACGGAGTCCTGGCTTCATAAATAGTTTCTAGTTTAGCTGAGCTATCTATGCCTTGAAAAAATGCCCACAAAATCCCTTGTTGGCTGGTAACTTTCTCTCCTTCAAACTCAAATTAAACATTTTAAAGGTAGAGACTGGGGGGAGGTCCTTAGGAACAGATAAGAATGATCTTTAGTCCCCTTCCTGCAAGTCTGGGTAAACGGCTCTTGTGAGATTTCTAAACAAACGTGAGCATACTGATGGTGTGAGGTCGTTCTCTCATGTTAGAAGGGGCTTTGGAAAATCTCATTCCCACATTGCCCGGGGCCTGACTCCTACCGCTCACCCTCTGGTTTCATCCAGCAACCTACTCAGGTGGTTCTATATCTTCTTATAGACTGTGGAACACCCCCGGGGGAGAGGCCAGGTAGGAGACAGCATTAAGTTGGCCTTCCAGTAAGCTGTGGTCAGTTTTTACATGTTATGTGGAATCAGCAGGTGCCCAGTGAGAAGAAACACAGTCACCACAGGTTCTGACTGATGGTTCCAAAGACCTTGATTATACATTGTGTAGAAAATATCTGTCGATTCCAAGCTGACCTTGCAATGTGGAATGTAAGGCGTACACCATCCTGTTATCTGAGGTAGATAAGGCAGAATGGTAATACCCTAATTCTTCCTTTACTTAGTGAGATGTGGTACAGTATGGTTTATGTTGGGAAATGAAGGAGGGGAACCACAGGGGCCCCTCAACTCTAGTCACAGTGGGTTCCACAGCAATGAGCATGCCCAGTCCCACACATCTCTCTAAGGCTGCACTTGGCTGTCCAGGATTAGGTTGGCACCCCACTGCCCACCTCTCTGAGTGAAGAGCATGCCTGCTTCTATGTAGCACTTTAACCACAGTTCCAGAACCCTGAATTCCGATATTTTTGACTAACTGCCCTGCACAATTTGGCAACCAAATGAACCTCTCACCCACCCAAATCCTGCCGCTAGGATGTGACTTGGCTGTGAATGAACATATCAAATAAGGAAGCTGAAAGCCAGGAATCGAACCCCTACGCGGCTAACATACGAGCCCTTCTCCAAAGTCCTCCTAAACTGACTCTTTTGTCTAATCACATTTTGTATCAAGTACCTATCATAGGCTTGAAAACACTGAGCAATTAATAAGAATTGGCTAAACGAAGAGGAGGCTGGTGGAACACGTGTTCCTCGTGATGATGAGCACCAATGCCCGAGAAGCAGAAGGCAATTTACAAGAGAGCAATCTGTCTTTGTGGCATCCTAAACAGGCAGATAATAAATAATGCCATTCTTAATTTTTTTAGATGATCATTACATTCCTCTGCAATTGTTCAGCTGGCAGTAGAACAAGAAAGAGAGAGAGAGAGAGAGAGAGAGAGAGAGAGAGAGAGAGAGAGAGAGAGAGAGAGAGAGAGAGAGAGAGAACATAGGATGTCAACATCTCCTTACACTCCATCTGATGCCCCATGGGTGTTGAATCTTTCATCTGTACCCACAGTTCATGGCGCTGTCCGCAGCTGACTGTGAGACTGTGGCAGTTTGGGTCAGTAGGGAGAATTGCACAAGCAAGGAAAGCCTATCCACTTGCTTGGAATGGAAAGAAAGAAAATATGACATTCACTGAGCCTTGCTCTCTGTCCTGCAGCTTATAGGGTGTCAGCGGCACAGCTAGGGGCTAGAGAGACAGCTGCCTCTGTGGTCAACAGCACTGGATGCTCTTATAGGGGACCCAGGTTCAGATTCCAGCACCCACCCAGTGGATCACAGACATCTGTAACTCCAGTTCTAGGGTATCTGACACCCTCTTCTGGTCTCTGCAGGTACTTCATACACATGGTACACAGTCCTACATGTAGGCAAAAAATCTCATACACATAAAGATGAAAATATTGTTTAAAAAATAGTATATCCACTTGCTTGTTTGAAGCTGCTTATCCCAACAGCTGAGTCAGAGTTATGTGTCTTGACTTCTGTACTGTTGCTTGCACCCCCGAGAGACTTCCCTAGCATCACTACGGAAGAGGAACATGAAATCAATCACAGGGGGAGTGTTGCATGAGTTAAATAAAAGAATATGCGGTCACAACTTCTATGAAAAGCTACATGATATTACTTCAGCCAAGATTAGGTTACTAATCAACCCCAATTCTGCCTAACTACTGGACATATATAGGCAATATGCAAGGTTGGTGTACATGCATGTAGTATGAAACTTTAAACAACTGCTAATCTGTTTTTCCTTTAGGGAAATTCAGAATTCTGTTTGATTTGTGTCTAATTAACATAATCATGAATTGGCATAACTCATGCCCACATGAGACTATAAGTACATAATGTCTATATCTGGCTATTTATCTTGAGCACAACTCTGCTGTGAACAGAACCTAATGATAAAAAGAAATACAAAGAGTAACTAGGAGAGTAGGAAATCTATCTTGTGGAAATATAAGATGCATCAATAGCCAATTTTTACCCAATAAATAAAACTGTAAGTATTACCTCTGAAACCTATAATGAGACCAGGGTACGCATACTCTCTTCTCTTATTCCTTGTAGTGCTTGAAGCCTTAAGAAGCATAGCAATTAACAGGAATGTATTCCGATAGGAAAGAAACAAGCCAGATCAACCATATTTGCTTAATGACACCAACCTAACCTTTAAAGATCCGAAAGACTCCACTAGAAAATATGAGACCCAATAACTTATGAAAATCAATCCCGTGCCTGTGTGTCTGTGCACCCGCGCATGCACGCTTAAGGATTTGATTCCTAACTTAAAACGTCTTTATTTTACATGCCTTTCTGTGATGTAAACGACTTTGGAAAGAGTGATATGGATAATCCAGGCTGGTAGGATGTAAACATAAGGCAAAAAAAAAAAAAAAAAACAGATCAGAGAGTCTTTAGAATTAGAGCCAACACTGAAACATGTCTCTCTCTACATATGAATCTTCAAAAGCTTGTATTCCCACCAGGGTAGTGTTTGTATATATAATAAACAATACAGAATGGTAAATGAGACATAGGTCTCATCTGTAGGGTACCGGACGGACTCTGAACCTAGAGGTATTGATGCAATGGGAAGTTGGTTCTAGTTGACACAAACACACAGAAGAGCCCTTGGAGAGGCAAGCAGGACAGTCAGGAGGGACCTATGCAGGGAGAGACAGTAGAGACTTGGAATGTGGACATATACAGGAGGCAGAGAAAAGGCTAAACAACCTAGGAAAACATCCGGGAGACCAACCATGGCAACTTATTGCCTGTGGAGATGGTGAGGAGAGGAGCCAAAGACGCATGCTGAGTGCGCCAGCCCACACACCTCTATGCCGACCCATGCTGAATACTTCAAATACGTGTGCCTGGGCTGGATCTGTGCGCATGCTCCTGTGCTATCCTGAGCATCGCAGCCATGATTACCATGTGCCTCATCCCAAGGCAGCCTCTCCTGCAAACCCCGCCTCAGAAGACATGCCCTCCCTGTCTCACACCCTGCACACCTTCACTGCAGTGTTTATGACCACTATCACTACAAAAACATTGCTTATATGCTTTCTTAATGATTTCTATAATCTCTGTACTACGAGGACTTAAGTCCTACCATGAATTCTTACATATTCACATATAAATACTTGACTCTTTAATTGAACATATTTATTTAAAGATGAGAGTTTAATTTTTGAGTTTTTTGTCAATATTTACACACATATATCTAAATAATATCTTAGAAGTACCATGCACAATTTTTTCTATTTAAAAAATCTATTACTGGAGAAGTGCCCATTAGTTTCCCATGTGTCTGGATAAATGGCTCTTCTGGACTTTGTTCACAGTCCCACATAGGGTGTATAAAAGCATGCATATGATAAATCCTGTGGTATACAGTGGGTTAGATAAACTGCAGAGGGAAGTTCCCTAGAGTGAATTAACATCAATAATGCATGCCTATTTAAATTCCCTTCCCAGATAAGTTCACTACAGCTACTGCAAATGCAGTGTGCACCCATTTGTGCCTGGCAGCATACCATCATGCATCCCATACTATATTATAGTATAGCTGCATTAACTTCTACATTAGAATAATTTACAGGGAGTCAATTGTCTTCTGAGAAATGCGTGCCTTCAGCTATCTCAAATTGTGGAGCTAAATGGTTAAGATAAATTAGAAACTAATTAGTAATCTGAGAGTTTCAAAATAAAAAGTGCCACAAAGGAAAGTTTCTTAATTGTTCTTTCCAAAATAATCCATGGAACTAAGCTTTCTAATCTTACACTCATCACCAGACAGTTTGCATTAGATGAGATGGTGGCTGTCCTAGAGATACTTGTGGTCACAGTTGATCCCCAATATTAGCTGATTCTGCATTTGCAGTTTTGACTACTTGCTGATGTGAAGTGGGTAAAGAGCGTCAATCTCATGCTAGGTCTCCCTCATACCATCACATAGCCTTTAGGAGGAGGTGTGTTGGGGGACATATTCTTTCTTATTTTTGTGGGAGGAAAACTGTTTAAAATGGTGCCCAATGGAACCTGAAATACTCCCCATTGCTCCCAGTACCAAGAAGCCTACAATATGCTTTCAGAGAAAAGATATCTGTGATAACCCTCATTTAGACACAATATATTACTACCCAGGCCACCGTAAATGAATGAATAATACATGGAAAGTGTCTTAAAGAGAAGTGGAAAGATGGCCCAATGGTTAAGAGCACTGGCTGTGCCTCTAGAGGACCGAGATTCAGTTCCTAGAACCCACAGTGAGACTCGCAACCTTCTGTAATTGCAGCCCCAGGGGACCTGGTACCATCCTTTGGCTACTTCAGACACTAATAATGCATGTTAATGCACAGACGTACTTGCAGGCAAAAACACCAATATACATCAAATAGAAATAACGAATCACAAAGAATGAAACAGAAACACACATAAGGTAATAGTATAAACTGATCTACTGATGAAATTGTTGGAACTGAGGCTGGCCAAGATTTAACTCTATCTTTCCCAGACAGTTCTGGCTCAATATTGACTACTTCAGGTTTGTGGTGACTTCATGGAAATACTTCTTATGAACATCAGGACTCAACTGTGCCTCCAGATTTGAGGGTAAAAGAATTCCTTACTGTAGATGTTTCTGAATGCCCTCCACTGTACAGTTAATTTCCCTGCACTGAAATTATAATACATGCAAATACAGCATACATGGGGATGGCTGGTTCCAGGATGGTTACTGTGGTCCAGGCACACCCCACCTTTGGCGTTGCTGCAGGATTCTGTCATCTGCAATAGATGCTTAAGAACCATACGGTGGAGTTACAAGAACTGAAACAGCAGAAATGTATGTTATGCTTTAAGTGTTGTTTACAATTATGTTTTGGGCACATCAGCACCCATCCCGGATTGGATGCAGCCTGCCAGGAACAAGTTCAGAATGTCAAAAAGACAGGAGCAGGCACACATGAACTGGAAAGCAAATGAACATGTTTGACCATTGAAATGATGTGTAGGCTGAAATGGGATCAGAGACTGTACATGTTGCACAGAGGATATGAAAAGCACTTTGCAGTGTGTGTGTGTGTGTGTGTGTGTGTGTGTGTGTGTATGTGTGTGTGTGTGTGTTGCTTTCCCAGTGAGGAATGTGCATTCCACATGTAGGTAGGGAGTGGTACATAGTAATGAAGGCTTGGACAGGAGTCATCTACTATGATCCTCCAAATGAAAATGCCAATGTGTTATTTTTATAACAAGAATGCAGCGCCTACACAAGAAAACACAGCTTGGGTCTAACAGTGTGAAAAGTATTTTTGGGTGGAATATTGATTAACTAAACTACTGGAAGGTTTGTCTTCCTGGCAGGGTGCATGTGAGTCCGTGACACACACACACACACACACACACACACACACAC
>OU015755.1:6492712-6503694 GCA_907169655.1 Acomys percivali | reverse complement strand
GTGTGTATGTGCCTGTGTGTGTGTCTGTATCCATGTGTGTCTGTGTTTATGGTGGTGTACTTGTTAGTGTAGTTGTAGGCATATGTGCATGCTGGTGCACATGCACCATGTGTGGTTGCATATGGAAGCTAGAGGTCCATGTTCAGTGTCTTTTTTTATTGCTTTCCACCTTGAGATCAGATCTCTTACTGAAACAGAAGCTCTCACTACTCAGGTAGGTTGGCTGGCCAATGTGCTCAGGCATCTGCTTGCCTCTGCCCCTTAGTGCTGAGCGCTGCGCTTACAGGCACAGGCTACCATACTCACCTTTGCTGTGGGTTCTGGCAATCAGAACTCAGATCTCTGTGCTTGTGTGACAGGCACTTTATCAACAGAGCCGTCTCCTGAGCCAGATGTGTAAGGGCCCTGAGTCATAGGAAAGCATGTAACAGCAAAGGAGACTTTCTGCCAGATTCCTGGTTAAAAAGTCTAGAGATTCCTCCCAAAAAGGAGCTACTCTGTGGTGGGGCCAGCAGATCCGCAGATCTTAGCACTCAGTACAGGGTCTTCCTAGTCTCTGGTTTCATTTCTTTCAGGAATGCCTCATGATTCAGACAGCCATGAGAATTGCAAATTGTTCTTTGTGTTCAAAAATTATAAATTCCTTCTTCTCCACCCCTTTTCAAGATAACATTTCTTTATCAACATCAAGTTGTAGAAGGGGCCCAGAATGCCTGAGAACTGCATGGCCTAAATGAATTAATTTGTGAAAACCAAGGGCAATCTGGTATGCTTTGGCTGCCAAACACAGGTAATGAAACCATAGCATCTTAAGAAAAAGGAAGGATGGAAGGAAGGAAGGAAGGGAGGGAGGGAGAGGAGAGAGGAGAGAGAGAGAGAGAGAGAGAGAGAGAGAGAGAGAGAGAGAGAGAGAGAGAGTCGATAATCCCCAGTGTCGATGTATCGCAGCAGCCATTTGCCTGATTAAAGTGGCTAGCTACACTTTATCTTTCACTCTTTGTCTCTGATTAGATTCTAAATCATCCTGAGCCACCATGGAAGGGGTTTTTAAAATGCTGGTAAAATAATATTTTCCTTCAGATAAAATTGACTTTGCTATATTGTGCAAAGCCAGTCTATAAATCATATTTAGGGGTATGGAGGATGACTTACGGTCTGGGGTTACTGAGCATAGATCACTGGGGTGTGACAGGGGTGTGGATTTGCACAATCAGCATGGTTAGAAGCAGTAGAAGTAGGAGATGGTTGAATGTGGGGCTTTGGGTGACAGAGTGAAGGAGAGAGGGGACGTCTTGTGTGCACACAAATCCACAGGTTTTTCTTTGGTGCTCTTTCATGATGACACTGGTAAGAGAGTCACTGAAGACAGGCTACCATATATTGGGACTGCCAATTAGAGTATGGCCACCAGTCTCTTCTTTAGAAGATTCAGTGCAATTATGGCATCTGCTTAGGAAGACACTGTTGTTAAAACGACAGTGAAGACACTTAGAGGTAATTGTTTTCTGCAGTGGCGAAGCATTTGCTATGTTACATGTCATGAGCCTAGTGAGATAAATAAGATTCCTCTCATTTTGCCAAGGTAGAAACAGGCAGCGGAGAAAAGAATGGGTGATGTTTTCAAGGTCACGCAGTTGGGACCCAGATTTGATCCTAAGGCCTGATGTCAGATGCTCTACGAGCAAGACTAAAGCTCAGTTCCTCTCCATGCATGCACCAAGACACACAGGCTCTTCCTGGAAGTCAGATAGGAGGATGAGACAGGTGCGAACTCTGATGCAGAGGTGTAGGCAGAGGTGCAGAGGGTGACGGAAGCTGAAGCAGCCCTCCCATCAGAACAAAAATGGAGGCATCTTGACATTTAATTTCTGAAGGGGACGTCGCCCCCAGAAGCAGGCACGGTATGAGTTTTTCATATGATGTCAAACAGGCGAGTTCAGTTGTCAGGATCCAGTTGTTTAACATTGAGAAAATGAACTGGCCGGTGGCTCATCCCCGGGGGCTGACTCACTCAATAAGTTTGGTTCCCATGACTCATTTTTCAAGTTTGAAAACTGCAGCACCCGCCCCAGGTCCTCCCACATTCCTGTAAGATGTCTGGCTATGCGAGTGAGGTTGCAGAGAGGGTCCCTCGCTGTGATTTGGACATAAGCTAGAGGAAAATGTGAGGAGTTCCTGTTTCACAGAAAGTAATGGATTCCATCTACTTAATGTTGCCCACCCGGCTAGAGAGTCAAGGAAGTAGTGAAGGAAAAAAAAACCACACCCTTCATTTAGATAATGTCACTGTATTTCCAGACTGCTTAACAGCAAGAGGTTGTAATGTATTTTAATGGAAGGAACCTTAACTCTGTTGCCACAGACATTGTAGGAAGGACCTTGCTTTGTTGCATGCAGCTGCCCCATGCATTGTTGGAAATTCAATAGCGTCCCTGCTCTCCCCTTATTCAAAGCCAGATACATCACCCTCTGCACAGAGCTGTTACAATCGCAAATGTCTTCTGAGATTGCCAGATGTGCTCTGAATAAGAGGAGCAAACCAGGACATTAGCCACAAGTAGCTCGTTCCTTGAAGAGTCAATACAACGTCTTCGTGGAATAATGATACTAATGACCCAGTCTAAGTAAAATTCATTCTGGGGGAGAGGGGGAGGAAGTCCACTCCAAACTAAAATTCAACTTCTTACTTGTAAATACATGTAAGCACGCCTACTTTCCCCACACCTCTACCTTCTGAAGACAAGATGGCAGAGAAGCACAATTCATTTGTGGCAGACTAAGTCTGAAACATTATTCTCCCACTGGATTGAAAACATAAATCTTTTGCAAAGAGAATGTTAAATATTTTTTGCATGCAATTCTCCTTGGCTTGCAATCCCTGGGTTCTGGTGCCAAATTGCAGTCAGCTCTACTGCCGGCATCTGGTTGCTGGCAGAGCCTGGTGGCAGTAAGTCTGGTGGTTTGGAGAAGCCAAGGACTCCAGCACACTGCAGTCTATTCTGAGGATGGTCTACTCAATTTGTTTTTACCCATCATCAGCATGATAGAATTTGTAGTCTTTTATTCACTCAAGGGTAAAGCCCTGGATAAGGTCTCCCGTGGAACTGACACACCCCAGCTCTTCTATGTTCCAAAAATGAATGCAGACCACATTCCTGTCTTAAATTGTACATTATTTAGCCAGCCCACACAAGCATTGGGACCAATTTCTCTTATGAACATTGACGCAAAAATACTCAATATAATGCTTGCGAAACAAATACAAGAACATATGAAAGATATCATTCACCATGACCAGGTAGGCTTCATTCTAGGCATGCAGGGATGGTTTAACATACGGAAATCCGTCAATGTAATCCACCATATAAATAAACTGAAAGGAAAAATCACATGATCATCTCCTTAGATGCAGAAAAAGCATTTGACAAAATCCAACACCCATTCATGTTTAAAGTTTCGGAGAGATCAGGAATACAAGGCACATTCCTAAACATAATAAAGGCTATATACAGCAAGCCAATAGCCAACATCAAATTAAATGGAGAGATACTCGAGGAAATTCCTCTAAAATCGGGGACCAGACAAGGCTGCCCACTTTCCCCATACCTCTTCAATATAGTTCTTGAAGTTCTAGCCAGAGCAATAAGACAACAAAAGAAGATCAAGAGGATTCAAATTAGAAAGGAGGAAATCAAATTATTCTTATTTGCAGATGATATGATAGTGTACATAAGTGACCTCCCAAATTTCACCAGAGAACTCCTACAGCTGATAAACACTTTCAGCAAATTGACTGGATACAAAATTAACTCAAAAAAGTCAAACCTTCCTATATACAAATGACAATCATGCAGAGGAAGGAATTAGGAAAACTATACCCTTCATGATAGCCACAAGCAATATAAAATATTTAGGAGTAACTCTAACCAAGCAAATGAACAACTTGTTTGAAAAAAACTTTAAATCTCTGAAGAAAGAAACTGAAGATGACATCAGAAGATGGAAGGATCTCCCTTGTTTGTGAATTGGGAGAATTAACATAGTAAAAATGGCCATTTTACCAAGTGCAATTTATGGATTTAATGCAATCCCTATCAAAATACTTACACAATTTTTTAAAGACACTGAAAGATCAATTCTCAAATTCATATGGAATAACAAAAACCACAGAATAGCTAAAACAATCCTATACAATAAAAGATCCTCAGAAGAAATCTCCATACCTGATCTCAAGCTGTACTATAGATCAATAGTAATTGAAACGGCATAGTACTGGCACAGCCATAGGTTGGTTGATTAATGGAATCGAATCGAAGACCCAAAAATGAATCCACACACTTGATTTTTAACTAAGCCAAATCTATTCAATGGAAAAAGGATAGCATCTTCAACAAATGGTGCTGGTCTAAATGGATGTCTACATGTAGAAAAATGCAATTAGGTCCATATTTGTCACCATGCACAAAACTCAAGTCCAAGTGGATTAAAGACCTCAACATAAAACCAGAAACACTAAATTGGTTAGAAGAAAAAGTGGGGAAGAGCCTGGAATACATTAGCACAGGAGACAACTTCTTGAACAGAATACCAACAGCCCAGGCCTTAAGGTCAACAATTAATAAATGGGACCTCATGAGGCTGAGAAGCTTCTGTAAGGCAGGAGACATTATCAGTAGAACAAAGTGACAGCCTACAGACTGGAAAAAGATCTTCACCAACTCTACATCTGACAAAGGTCTAATATCCAAAATATATAAAGAACTCAAGAAATTAAGCACCACCAAACCCAATAACCCAATTGAGAAATGGGGCTCAGAACTAAACAGAGAATTCTCAACAGAGGAATATCGAATGGCTGAGAAACACTTAAAGAAATGTTCAACGTCTTTAGTCATCAGAGAAATGGAAATCAAAACAACTCTGAGATTCCATCTCACACCCATCAGAATGGCTAAGATAAAAAACTCAAGTGACACCACATGCTGGCAAGGATGTGGAGAAAGAGGAACACTCTTTCATTGTTGATAGAAATGCAAACTAGTACAACCAATTTGAAAATCACAAAACTGGGAATATTACTTCCTCAATACCCAGCTATTCCACTCCTTGGAATATACCCAGAAGATGCTCCTCCACACAATGAGGACATATGCTCAACTATGTTCATTGCAGCCTTATTCATAATAGCCAGAACCTGAAAACAGCCTAAATTTCCCTCAGTTGTAGAATGAATAAAGAAACTCTGGTACATTTACACCATGGAATACTACTCACCAATTAAAAACAAAGAAATTCCAAAATTTGTGGACAAATGGATGGAACTAGAAATGATCATATTGAGTGAGTTAACCCAGAAGCAGAAAGACTCGCATGGTATATAGTCACTTATAATTGGGCACTAGCCCAAAAGGCATGTCCCATGAAAGTCTTTACTTACCAGGAGATTGGTATAGTTGTGAAGACATCCTACTGGGACTCTAGATATGACAAATATAAGGAGATGGGAAAATAGAAGGATCCAGATGATCTTAGAAACCTACAAGAAGAACATCTTAATGGTGGATCAGGGCCCAGAGGCACCTGCTCAAACTATTGCACTAACCAAGTACAGTGCAAGTAGTAAACATTGAACCCCTACTCTGATCTAGCCAATGGACATGATATTCTCAACAGTTATGTGGAGAGTGGGGGACTGACTCTGACACGAACTCTGGACCCCATATTTGATCACCTCCTCTCAGTGAGGGAAGCCTGATGGCACTCAAAGAAAGAATAAGCAGGCTACCAAGATGAGACTTGATAGCCCTATGACCATATAGTCAGGGAGAAGGTCCCCCTCAGTCATAGACCTAGGGGAGGGGAATAGGGTGAAAGTGGGAGGGAGGGAGGAACGGGAGGATACAAGTGATGGGATAACAATTGAGTTGTAATCTGAATGAATTAATTTTAAAAAAAGAACTCTAAGGAGCCGGTTGTGTCTCTACTAGCCTCACCACCAATGGAGCACTTCAACCTCGAGCCATGAGAAGTAGAGGAAGTGTATTCACTCCATTTTGTCAGAAGATTGTCAACCACAAATATATAGAAAATTTAGAATGCTGAACATAGCACCAGCTACAGGCCAACACTCGATTATTTATTTATATAGGGAAATTGCATGATTGTATATATTTGTTTTATCTAATTATATTTTATATATTGTGATAATACAAAATTAACTGTAAACTATTTTAAAATTTTATATATATATATATATATATATATATATATATATATATATATACATAATTTTATTAGCCATGTCATCCTCATGGGGCAGATCCTTAAACATGGCTCTCTGGGTTTTATGAGGAATCATTTTCCTTGAAGTGGGTGCTGAAGAGCTAGTTCATTTTTAAACCTTGGAACTGCTTTTCTTGAAATTAAGCCATCAGAACCTGCTTTTTCCATTTTGATCAAGAACCAGAGTGTGGTAATGGAGCAGTAATGAAACAATCATATCTCATGGAATGGCTAATTAGTTTCAAGGTATTCACAAATCACTACTCAGTTATTTTTTTAATCATAATTCTGTTAGGATGAGAGTCAGTTTTGCTTTCATATTAGTTTTTAAAACCTTGGCAGATTGCATAATTGCACGGTATTCTTTTCTGTTGACAAATAGGCATCATTGCCAGTCATTGAATTCTGTTTAGAGATTTAGATATTAAATGACATTTTAAAATTCATGGTACTTGAAAAATATAAGTAAACTAGTTATTATGTAGTTCAAGGACCACTCAGGAAATTTCATCAAAACATTTATAAGCTAGAGAAATGTAGCTGTTGTTAAGTACAGTGGCAGTCTCTTATAAGCATTGTCAAGGCTCCAAACTCTAATGTCACCTAGTCTTTGCCCAGATCTTTCCTTTCAGATGACCAACTCCTGATTTCGTCAAGGGAAAACTAATACAATTAGCACGCACTTCAACATTTGTGGTGCTGTGGCATGAGTTGGAAGGGCCGTGTCTGTGTGTTGAGAATAGCACCAAAGGCCTACCACTCTTCTGCAACATCTTCTGACTCTAATGCCAATTGTGGCTGTTGTCATGGGAAAATGAGGCATGGCTATGCACATTACAGTGTGAGCTACATAAGCACTAACAGTGTCAGTAGCCACACCTCTAAATGGAGCCTCTGCTATTTTTCCAAGGAACACTCTGGGAGTGGGTCTTAAGTATGGCATTTAAAGCATCCTTCAACTGACATGACTCCTGGCCAGAGTGGATGCCAGGAATTAAATTCAAATTACAGGAAGAATACACATTATTTAATTTGTTTGCATCCAACAACTATTTTTCATCTTGATTTAAAAGTCTCAAGCATCAGGGACTAGACAGACAGCTCAGCGTTAAGAACATATAGATCTTGCAGAGGACCCAAGAACAGTTCTCAGCACTCATTGGGTAGTTTTACAGCTGTCTTTAACTCAAGCTCCAGGGTACCCAGGAGGTTTTTGTCCTCTCTACAGTTACCTGTCCTCCCTCTCTCTCTCTCTCTCTCTCTCTCTCTCTCTCTCTCTCTCTCTCTCTCTCTCTCTCACAAATAGTAAGGAAATTTATTTGAAATTTTAAATATTTAGAAAAAATTTTAAATAATGTTAAATCAATGTGCTCTAAGATCCCATCCTATGTTTTAAAGTCTAATCCAGTCATCATTTCCACAACATTATAAATGGCAATGGTGCCATCCATTAACCCTAGCAGTGCTGTGTATATCCTCCTACATATGGAGAAGGGAGAGTAATAAATGTAGTTGACATAGACAGGCTAAGGAGACACTTTATTCCTACTAAATTAACTCCTTCAATATTTGCCCCTTCAGTTAAGAACATCACAACTGCAGAAACAAGGAGCAATTACTCTACCCAGTCTACTAATTTTCATATTAAAATCTCACTGTAGGAGAATTTTAATCTACAACATGGCTGCTCTGATCACATTAAAAATACCTTATAGGTCTGTGTGATCTGGCTGGAATGCAGACGCACCCTTAGTGCACACCTTTATTCCCAAACAATGGAGGTAAAGTTAGTTTTTAAAAGGATGCACTCATGTTTGAAAGTGATGTCTAGTTGAGGGGGCGGACAAAGTGATGAATCAGAGAAAGATTTGACAGAATAGGATATGCCCAGCTCTTGGGAGAATAGAAAGGAAAGAGAGGTGATTTAAGAGTAGCTCAGGGGGAGGGAAGAGAGGAAGCAGTTTAACAGGAGAGTTTTACAAAGACAGGCTCAAGATAGAACAACTAGACACAGGTAAAGGCAGACTGAGCCAGAGGATGAGAAGGAGCCAGAAGATTAGAATGGATTGCTAGAGTTAGTTTGAGGCCAAGCAGAGCAATTCAGTGAGAAGCTGAGAGAAGCCAGATTGAATCAGTCAGCTGGGAGAGGTGTTTGAGCCAGAACAGCTGAGCTGAGCCACCCAGCCAGAGTTCAGAAAGAGCTATAAAAGGTGAGCTTATTTAGCAGTAAGTCTCAGAGGCTGAAGATATTCTAGGCTTAGATTAGATCGTATTGGAGGCTAGAAGCTTCTAGGACTGGGCCCAGGTTAGCAGACAGAGGCAGTAGGTCTCAGAAACATTTACATCAGATGAATGAACGCTACTTTTACATCTCATGTTGTTGATCTCGTTACCGATTACCAATGAGTTATCAAAGCAACTTGGTTTGTTAAATTAAAGAAAGAAGGGGAATAGGCAGAGGGAGGTGGGGGGAAGGGAATGGAAAGGGGAAGATTATTAGCATGAGCTATCAGTACAGAATTAATGCTTGTCTCTTTGGCAGATGAGCTCTTTATCTAGACCATTCTACAGCAAGCACTTTATAGGAACACCCCCCAAAAAGGCTCACTGCTTCCCACCATACACACAGAATGCCATCCTTTTAGGCTTCTTCTTTCTAGAGCCGAAGCCCAAAAGGAGAACTCCTTACAATGAGCTAACAGAGAAAGCCTGCAGATCCATAAACAACAACCAAAATTCTAAGGCATAAAAGGGTTCTGTTGTTTTATTAGCCTATTTATTCATATTTTAATGATGTAGCAAAATTAAATGTGAAGAGAAACTAAGCTTTTAAAGTCCTAAATCTAAGAAATTTGGACTATAAAACACAACAAAATTTCATACAGGGGACAATATTAGAAAACAAATCAAAAATATGACAATAAGCAGGGCCTGGTTTGTGCAGGCTTGTGATACCAGCTAATGAGTCATGAAGGTCACAAGTTCAAGGTCACATGGGTGAGAGAATGAGTTTCAAGTTAGCATGGCTAACTTAGTGAGACTATCTAAAAATAAAATAAAAGAGAGAGGTAAGGATATAGCTCACTGGTCAAGTGCATAGTTAAGCACACAGGAAGCCCTGGGTTCAATCCCAGTACTAATCAAAGTTAGGAGAATCACTGCATTGTAACATTGAAGCCGTATGCTTGATACACAGCTCACAGCCAGACAAAAACCAAAGGCCTCAGTGCACACCTCTAATCCCAGCACTTGGGAGTGGGAGGAAGTCTAAGGTCTTCTGCACAGCAAGTTTGAAGTTATCTGGGCATACATGAGACCCTGCCTATAAATAACTAAGTGACTAAATAAATAAATAAGTAAATAAATAAATAAATACATGTGAAAAAAATGAAAGAAGTGCCTGACTAGATAAGTTTGAATAAATAGCATTTTTAACATTTATTATTGTTGAGAAGTAAGACTATAAAATATCTATCGGACGTTTAATCTTACTACCAAATTTATTATAATTTTATATAAACAGATACTTATCAAATAGTGACACATTCAATTTTTTTCTCATATTTATAAACTAAGGATATTCATTTTTCCCATGTATTATAGGTCAACACATCCTGAACTTCAGAAAGTCTCTCAGAATAATGCAGACAAATTCAACTTCCAGCAAGGCTTTCCTTTGTGCTGGTTGGGATCTTTTGACCTGGAGAACAAACAGCAGCCAATAGTAAAATGGTTTTACTTTTCGCTTTCCAAATTGGTCTTTTTACGTATCAAGGTGACTGACATTCTAAGATTGGCAAACAAGAATTTCCACTTGATTGGCTTATTTCCTAAGACGTATGGGATGGGTCAGCCACTACCATTGCTGGGCGACAACAAACACAGGTCACGGGCATTCCATCCTCCAGGCCTCTATCTTGTTCTTACAACTTATTGCTTTTTTTTCTCCACCCCATCCCACCCCCCACGCCCCACCTTAGTCTCCCCGTCTGTAACTGTGGGCACAACAGCTTAACACAATATTGTTAAACATTTCAAGTGAATGGTGGTGCATTAAACCCTGTTGTCACTCAAATATGAATGTCCTCCACCCTCTCCTTTAATAAGTTCTTGTGTTTAAGTGTGTGTGTGTGTGTGTGTGTGTGTGTGTGTGTGTCCCTCTCCTTCCTATATGCAGATGAAATGCTATCACCTGGCTACCAGGACAGAGCCATGCCAATCCTTCCTCACCATGGACAGTGGCCCCTTGGAACTGTGAGCCAACCTAAGCCCTTCCTTCTCTTAGCTTCCTTTTTGTCAGTGCATTTTATCATAGTGACATAAAAGTAACTGGCCCACAGTAACCCCTCAGTGCGCTGTGGTTGGGATGACAATCCTAAAGCATTTCTGTGGTGCCCATCGTTTTCAGGAGCATGAATACTTTTTTAAAAGCCCCGCCTTTCATCTAGCTCAACTCTCAGATTCCCCAGTGCGATATTTAACCTTTACTGTGAGCTGCATTTAGAATCTCTATAAAAACACATTTTGGGTGTGTCTATAAGGGAGTTTCCACACAGACTTAACTGAAGAGATAAGACACATATCATACATAGCACCATGCTTGGGGTCTGGGACTGAGTACACGAAGAAAATAAACACAGCATCTCTCCCTCCCTCTCTCTCTCTCTCTCTCTCTCTCTCTCTCTCTCTCTCTCTCTCTC
>OU015755.1:6482941-6492702 GCA_907169655.1 Acomys percivali | reverse complement strand
TCTCTCTCTCTCTCTCTCTCTCTCTCTCTCTCTCTCTCTCTCTCTCTGTGTATGTGTGTGTGTGTGTATGTTGTATGTGTGTTTCCTGACTATGTATGCGGTGTGATGAATCACTTCACACTCCCGCTGCCAACCCTTCTCTGCCACAGTGAGCTCCACCCACAAACTGTAACCTACAACAGATACTGTTTTCCCCTAAGTTGCCTCCGGCAGGTATTTCGTCATAACAGTGAGGAAAGTTACAAATATACTTGCTGTAAAATCTTTTCAACTCAAGGCACAAAGCCCACACTGATGCTTTCCAAACTGAAACTCTCTGTCAGGCATGTCCAGTCTTCTGACACTGCAAAAATGATATCATCGTGTACAAAGTTCACACTTGTGGACTCTGCAATCAATCACCTCCCCCAAACATCACAAAACAATCCTCAAACAGTTTTGTGTTGGATCCTGGGATGGTTTGAATGAGAATGGCCCTCCCCTAGAGGCGCCCCCCATCATATGTTTAAATACTTGTTTTCCAAGTTGATTGAACTGTTTGGGAAGGATTAGGAGGTGTGACTTTGTCAGTGGAGGTGTGTCCTGGTAGAGGCTCTGAAGCATCAAAGCCCCCCCAGTACTCTTCTGTCCACGACCTGGTCGCAGACTGAGATGTAGGCTTTTAGCTGTCCCTGACACCATGCCTTTGTGCTGCCACCATGAACTCTAGCCCACTGAAACCATAAGCCGATTAAATACTTTCTTCTATAAGTTACCTTGGTCATGGTGTTTCATCACAGCAATGGAACAGTAGTTAATATAGATACCACTCATAATTATTTTCTAGATTACAAGTCAATAGATGTACTAATAAATGAGACCTTAGGATCATTCAGCTTTATTTTAGCTACTGACTTTAATATTCCTGAAGTGAGTGAATAACAAGACACTACTAGAAATGCCTTAAAATAAATGTAAATAAATTTTTCATATGGTACATTATTGTTAAAATATATAGGTTTTGGTGAAATATCTATAGATTGTTAAATTACTCATTAAAATAAAATTGATTTTACTGCCAGAAGGTTCAGAGGTTAAATAACATACCAGCTAATGATCCATGCCCTCGCCTACAAGTTCTTATATTCAAAACACTGGCAATGCTAGCCTTGGAGCTTCTAAAACTAAAAATAATTAGAGCTTTAAAAGTTGTTCATCCAAATGGATATTTTGTGAATAAACAATGGCTTCCACTTTTTATTTTAGTATAATTACCTGCTTAAGTTTAAACAAAATTATATATGTGCCCGAGGGTAGCGGAAACAAATGGTGTATGCAGAGAAGTGGGGGAGAAGCCATCTCTGTATCCCAAAACTGCACATGCCCAGTGTTCCACAGAGTGATCCACTGGGTGCCGTGTCCAACTTGGAAACTGTGGCAGCAGCCATTTCTGAAAAACATTCCCCAGAGGAAGTTCTTCAATTCTGACCTATCTCCAATCTTGTGTGATAAGACAGGCCATGGCAAAAATAAATAAATAATAAATAATAGTATGATTGTAACTTTTTTTCCTCATGATTAGGATACAGATAATTCTATCATCCAGGGTGCTTCCTTTCTTTGATCTGCTTACGTCTAACAGGCAAACCAAAGACAGACAGGCATGTTGGCAAGTGAAATAAGAAGGACTGTTTGTGAGTAGCTAAGACATTGGTCCTAGTTTCCAACTGGACCCTCCGTAGCTTATCAAAAAATGCTAGTATAGATTATTCTTTATTGACAGCATAGAGGAACTGGGCAGAAAAGCAGCACTTGCCATGGAGACAGGAAGACCTGAGATCAATGACCAGAAACCCACGTAAAAGCTGAACATAGTAACACACACCTATAACCCCAGGGCTCAAGAGGCATACGGACTATAGATCTCCATAGTCACTGGCCTGCCAGCCTACCCAATGTGACAAATCCCAGGCAAGTTCAAAACCCTGTCTCAAAAGCAAGATGGATCACCTTTCAACATACTCACCACCAAAAGGTATACATACACACAAGAAGCTGAGGCAGAAAAAAACAAGTTTGAACCAGTTGCAATACAAATATCTCCTTTAAAAAAATGTGTACACACACAGAGAGATGCACACATACAAACCTACACACCCATGCATGCATGAACATATGAACATGCTGCCAGTTAATGGAACAAGGTGGCTCTTGAGAATCCTCCATTGTATACAGTGTGGATTACAACTGGCTATGTTGTCCAGAGAAGAATATAAAAATAAAAATGACGACACAGGCCTAGCTGTATGGTGCTGGAAGGACCTAGAGACAAAGAAGGCCCTAACATAGATTTGATCAGCTTCCTCTGACTTCTTCACCCGTGTTTGCACCTTCTGTCTCTACCCATTGAGCAACAGGCTGAATCCCTTTTCCCCAGACTAGCCTGCTTGCTCTTCCTACTGTCCTTCAGACCACAGTACAGATGTCCTTCCCCTGGACAATTCCTGATGCTCGGTACACCCACGGGAACCATTAAGTGTTCTCCTATGTCACAAGGTGGGTCATTTCTTTTTTAATACCAAATCATAAGTTCAACTTAAATTCAGAGTTCAATTTGAAGTTCGCCACTTATTTCCACTGCCCAACTGTGCACCGCTGACTTGACATCTGGATGCATCTGCCTTTTCAGTCCGTGCATGTGTCTCCTCCAGATGCCAGTCCCTGCAGACGCTTCCCTTCTCACTTCCGGATGCATCTATCATCTGTCTGAACTGCTTCTTGTACAGGCTGATGCTCTTCACGCCACTTCCTGTCCCCCAGTCCCAGGGGCTATAGTCTATCCCTCACACAGCTGTAAGCTGCATCTACTTAAAGCAAAAGTTCCCTTTCACATGCTGCACCCTACCTTAAAAATAAGTCGCTGAGATACTCCTCAGGCTCAGCTTCCTCAGACTGATGCTGGGGGCTCAGAACCATTTTCTCAGTCTCTTTGAACATCAGCACACAAAAAATAAATTTCTATTTCTGAGCAGCCGTAAAATTTACTGCCTTGGATCTGCAAGCTATTCCGTTTATTATTGCAAATTTACAATAATGTGATGCTTTGGGCTGAAGGATAGAAAGTGTTGCCTCATATTGCTTCCTGACGCACGTCAAAGTATCTATTACTCACTGAAGGATTTAATTCCCAAATTGCTGGCTTCTACGATTTGCTCATTTCCCATCTGAGAATCCAACATGACTGGACATTTACGAGGGCCCTGTTGAATTATAGAATCTCAAAGGGCAGAAATGTATTTGCCTAATTCATATTTACAAAGAAGCAAGAGTCACACAAATCTTCATTACGCAGGGAGAACTCGCCGGGGTGACCGCTCACATCAAAATGGTCTAAGAACTGTCCTTTGTAGCATTCGCCAGCCACATCCTCATTTGATTCTATCAGAAGGGAAGGAAGAGCAACAGCACACTGATCAATGTGCTAAGAGGATCCTGTGTCTGCATTTCACAAACATCCAAAGGAATTACCAAAATGTAAGGGACATTTACTACTCCGGGGATAATGGCTTGCTGTGCTGTGGTATAAGAGTGTCCGAAACACAGCATCCACCTGCTTTATGTTCCAATGCTTGATGAGCAGTCATTCTCATATTTTGCCTCACTTTTGAAGGCACAGATCCGCTTGCCTTATTGATCTCTTTATACCCTTATCATTTTTCCCCCTGAGTTATTTGGCACAATGACGGCGCTGTATTGCCAAGACTGATTTAACATCATCTCCCAAGTATGCAGCACACAGCTCAGAGAGGAATATTTTAAGACTGAAGCATGTAACACATCTGTCAGGCAATGTTACAAATACAGTCCCTTGTCAGGACTAATGAATGAGGTAATGCAGAGAGCGTGGATAAATAGCAGGAAGATGGAAGATGCTGGCGACTGTGCCTCGCCAAAAAGCATTTCTCAGTAATTAAATTATTTGGTGGAGAATAATGCGCCTTTGTTTGGGGACATAACTCATTTTTTTTCCCACAGAAAGTCCTTGGTGGTTATCGTTATGGGATGAAAGTACCAAATTGAAAGAAAGTGGGGTACGTTGTACTGGGAAAATAGGTGGTCTTTGGCTTGGTCTTAGAACTTAATAGAATTCCAACATCTATTTTTATGTATAGAGGGATAGGCATGAAAATATTGCATATGTGTGTCACAGGGAGGTTTTGAGGAGTCGGTTTTTCTCCTGCTATCACATGGGTCTAAAGCATTGAACCCAGATTCTCAATCTGGCTTAGAAACCAGAGCCTTCGCCCTCCGAGCCATCTCCCTGGCTCTGACTAGGGAGTCTACCTAATGGGAAGGGTATGCTTCCCCCTACATATGGTACGGCATTAAACCTGTTCTCTGAGTATCTCTTTCTACTCACAATCCAATGTGATTTTAGTTTTGTACCGCAAAATTCTCTTTATCGCCAGTGAGTAGGCACCAGCACAGACATCGAATCTGCAACAGGCTGTCCTTGAAGGCCAGGTAGCCTGCGTGTGCAGCTGAATAGAAACAACACGAGAGATCCCTGCCTCAAAGTAGCGGTGATTAGAAAGGCACACGGGTAACTGCCAACCATACCTCCTCCCGAGACTGTTAAAGATTCCTCAGTTTTTACTGTGCATAACTACATCCACAAAAGGAAGTGGGCCAACTGGTAGACTGCCTGCCTGCTCACGTAAAACCCTGCGCTCCATCCCAAACATTGCATTAGCCAGTTGTGGTGGGGAACATCTGCAACCCCAGCACTCGGGAAATCGAGGCTTTGTGGGGCGGGGAGAGCAGGAGCTTTGGAGTGACCTTTCCCCTGTACACTGACTCCTTGGCCAGTTGTGGATACACAAACCAACCAGCAAAGGGCAAACACGCATTAAAGGAAGTGGGGACACAGATACATCTGCATGCCTGCCGTAGCAAGAGCAGACGAGACAGGAAGAGCGTGATCAGCAGAAAGATCAAGTGGGAGAAAAGGAGAGAGAGTAAGGGCCCTGATCCAAGAACCAACGTTGACACAGGAAAGGGAGTTCCCAACTTTACGCAGTTGGCTCCGTGCCTGCGGGAGGAAGCCCTCGAAGCAAGTACATCCTTAGCTTCCAGCCTAATAAAATAACAAATGGATGCTCCGTTGTGTGGTTGTTAAAAGATGGAGAGTCAGGGAGCAGAGCCACTTGCCTGGGGTGTTTCCAGGGCCTAAGGTCAGTAAGGAGAGGGAGAGGGAGAGTGGCAGAGCCTGGGCCCGCCCACTCCTCTCTTGGTCTTCTTCCCTCTGAGTCTGGCTCCTGTTACTATGCAGCTTACAGACAGAAAGAACCATGGCACCGAGCTACCTGGCTGTAGAAATGCATCTGCTCATTACTGATGAGAGAGGATCCGCAGATTTATTTTAAGCTAGGCCAATTATTCATGTCTTCCAAAACTGGAAAATTGGTGGGCTGCATGTGTTGAATTTTACTACATTGTGAATGTGACTCTTACAAAAAAACGCAGAGGTAGAGAGACTTGGGTAAGGCGTATTAGCGGAGGTCTGTCTGCTTATTACACTGAACAATGCTAGGCCTCCCGACTTTACTACACGAAGTCTTTCTTCCACACGGAGAGAGAAATAATAATATCAACGTCCAAATAACACCACTGAGCACAATCAATCCCAACAGTAGTAGTTAAGCACCCTGATAAAGGTGTTTACAATGAGGGGTCTGCTGCCTCCTTTAAATGTCCTTTTAAATAGAAACCTGCTTCTGCATGCAGCAAGCACCTGTTATGCAAGCCTGATTACCTGAGTTTGACCCTCAAAATTCACACAGTTCCAACATTCCTGCAGGGAGATGGGGAGGTGGGGGTGGGGAGATGGTAGAATCACCCGGATGTTTGCAGGCCAGCCAGCCCAGCATATAAAGCATGGCAAGAGAGACCCTGCCTCAAAACAGGGGGTAAAGACAGAAATGAGTCTGTAAGAACTGTCCTTTGACTTTCATACACACCTATACCTTGGATGTGCATACACACTCAAACACACGTACCCACCCCTCCCCACGTATACATACACTCAAACTCACACACATACGGATAATTTTTTTTTTAAAGTTCGGTTACCTATTAAATTTAATTTTTAAATCTTGCTTTAAACAAGTCGAAATGATTTTAAGCAAACCAGCATCGTGACTGTTTCCACAATCTTAGCTTCTCCCCTCCTGGCACTGTACACATTGTCATACGCGCCTCCCACTGTTTCCTAACTAAATGTGGAGGAATGTCTGAAAAATAAACACCAGGCAAATATGTTGTTCCTTCTGAGTGATGGTGAGAAGGAGTCACTCTTGGCCAAACCAAATCTGACTGTAATGGACAGCCATCGGCATCAGTGTATATGTATGTGTGTGTGTGTGTGTGTGTGTGGTCTGTGGATGTGTCTATGAGGGACTGTCTTTATCAGGTTGGTCTGTAGACGTGTCTATGAGGGACTGTCGTCTTTATCAGGTTGAACTGCTTCTAAGCGGTACCCAGACCTCCCTCCATAATGAGCTATTTTTCTTCCAAGTTTATCACAGAAACAGAAAGGAAACTAGGGCAGACTTTCTTTACCAGTATCTTAAGTACATGCATTCTCTCTCAGAAGAGATACATGATGAAGTCATTCAATTTGACATCCTTCAGGACTGTTAAAATAGCCTGTGGTTTCTTACAGTCTTCAAATGGCACCAATATCAGCAAATATGCATCAATTAGTCTGCAGTTGCCTTCCCCTGTCCTCTCCAGTCTCACACACTGGACAGAAAACTCCACATGAACATGATAATTTTTCCAACAGAAGGCTTTTCCTAGTCTATTTTTTTTTTTGCATCTAAAAACAATGCCTCCTTTCATCAAAAAAAATTATATGATCTGTTCCAATTTTAATCTCGTATTTTTTATTATTTGAAAGGAGAAAAAAAAGACATCAAATTATTAAAGTCAGTAAAAGAGAGCAGAAATGAAAAATCCCCAAAGGTAAGTAGGACCAGACATGAGCACACACTCGTCCATCTGGGCATCTCAAGGACGTATTCCCACCCGAGAATCCATGAGGGAGAGTGTCAGAGACCCAACAGATGGGCTTCTCTGGCCTAGAGCAGCCTAATGGAGTTTTTAAGCAATTTGCATATCGGCAGTCAGTGGCACAGGTGTGTGTCAAGGGCTCCAGGAACACCAAGTCAAGCCATATGTAAGATACTCCTTTATAGAGATGCCAGCCGCCCTTGGTTCCTACTCTGGCAAGGGCAGCAGCTGGGAGCCTCACAGTTGTCTGGTGGCGCCTATTGTTTTCTCCAGGGTTACGGGCTAAAATAGTTTAGCACAGCCTGTGGTCTGAGTACTTCCATCCTAGTAAAGAGATAATGCTGCAGGCTTGCTGTTTATTAGTGAGTCATTTCCTAACCGGTATTCACATAACTCCACACCTTGAGACTGAAAACGCTGACTTCTCTCTTGTCTTATGTTTGGAACTTTGGACTTTTAAGGTGTTGAACTGCCACATTCTAAGACAGCAGTTCTCAACCTTCCTAATGCTGTGACCTTTTAATACAGTTCTTTAGGCTGTGATGACCCCAACCATAAATTTATTTTTGTTTCTTCTTCATAACTGTGATTTTGCTACTGTTATGAATCATAATGTAAATAAAGAAAGTAAATAAAATCAAGATACAGTAGCAACTGAAACCTATGTAGTCTATACTGGCAGCTAGGTGAACACTCTTGCTGTTCATCAAATTCTGAAAACCCTGAATTGTTCCTCAGTCATGCAATCTTCCCAGGCTGTTCACTATGCTCAGAGAAATGAAAAGATAAAATAAAATAAAAACTAAGCAATATCAGTTCACTTAAATAGCCTGCCATTATGACTCATATACGCAAGCTCTTACTACAGGTGCTTTTGACCTTGACTGTGGATATGCAAATATATTGGTCCCCAAGTAATGACCCTCATCTTTTATACTCATGTATTCTGACTTTAACTTTGTCAAGACTAGCAGATGCACACAGTAGGGCACATACACAAGCTCTATCAGTGCTCACATAATGCAGTCTCTATTCTTCTGAGACACCCCTTGCTGGAACTTAGCTTTGGAGCTGTAAGGAACTCATCTCCCAGAGAAGTTTTGGGGGACATCTCAGGTGTGGAGAAGACTGTGTTCAACATGCACCATGCCAGTTCCAGAGTCTTCTGCTAGAAAGAGAGTCCATGGGGCTCTCCCCATGGACTTATGAGATGTAGAGAACTGAGGTACCCCAAACCAGGGTTCCCCAGCCATGCTCTCCCAATGCTGCCACTGTAGCTATAACCCAGATGGGCTGAAGGTGAAGCTCAGTGCTCAAGACCCAGTGTGCAGCCCTCAATGCCACAAGTACAAACATAATTGGAACCAAGTCTATGACCCATGGCACTGTAAAGTAGCCTGTGGGTAGCTAGGGGGCGGGCTCAATGGAGAAACTGCTTGCTACGCAAGCTTGAGGATCAGAGCCTGTATCCCAGAACCCAGGTAAAAACTGGGCAGGTAAAAACTGGGCAGGTGCTACTGCAGTCCCTCCTGCAGTCCCAGATTTTAGGAAGCAAAGACAAGAGATTCCCAGAACAAGCTGGCTAGCTACAGCAAGCTCAGAGTTCATCAAGAGATCCAACATCAGTAAATGAAATGAACAGTGAGTACATCAGCCTCTAGCATTTCCACCCATACACATGTCCATGTGTATTTGCACACATGCAAACACACAACACATGTGCATGCATAATACATACATACATACATACATATGTATGCTGACACCACACATGCATACACACAAGAACAAAGAAAACTAGTTGGTACCACCTAGCACCAAGGCCAGCTAAGTCAATCTAGAGTCACCAGAGAAAATGAAACCATTGTTTATAGCAACTCTGCTGTTTATTGCCACTTACAAGCTAGTCTTATAATTGAAACAGTAACTCATTTAAATACCCATCCTTTTTCTGGAGCCAGTGACAGGCAGTGAACCTGCCCTGCAGCTTTTCATCTGCTTGAAGCCTAGGCCTAGCAGGTAGAACCAGTGTCCTTCCAGTCCCAGTGCCCACTGCATCCTGAACTAGAATTACAGTAACAGTTGCTACACTTGCTGGTGCCCAACCACGCCAGAAGCTCATCATACAACACACTGTATCCTTAAGGGAAGGGGATTCAAGCTGCAGGCAGCATTTTAGGAACCAAGATGGGAAACCTTCGAGCTCAGGTTCTGTGACGCATATTTGCTCAGTATTTTGACGTTGTCTTTAACTCCAATTTGTGTGTGTGTGTGTGTGTGTGTGTGTGTGTGTGTGTGTATGTGTGTGTGTGTATGTGTGTGTTTTCTAAAGAAACTGTTTGGTAAGTGGTGACTTAAGATCATGGGCTAGGTGTTTTGCAAAAGATCTGAAAGATGGATGGAAAGATGTTGCCAAGACTGACCAAGAGCTTCATCCCTCTGGTCTTCATGGTGAAAGGAGAGACTTACTTGCACAAGCTGTTCTCTGACCTCCATAAGGATGCATAGCATACACCCACACACACATGTACACATCTATATACAAATACAAATAAGTAAGCATATTAAAATATCTATATTCTACAGAAGCAAGTTCATTTATTAAATTAGAAAGAAAGGATATTGTTATGTAATATCACTAAAGAGGTAAATCTTAGCTGGATGTGGTGGCACAGGCCTGTAATCCCAGCACTTAGGGAGGCAGAAAA
>OU015755.1:6422941-6477941 GCA_907169655.1 Acomys percivali | reverse complement strand
GGGGGGAGTTGAGTGATGCAACAATTAAGTGGTAAGTGTAAGATACAGTCTCTCAGCTAGAGCATATCCTCACTCATTGACATAAGGAGGGTCAGGCAGCAGCCATTAGATGGCAAGTTAGACACATAACCCATGTCTCCCAACTGGTGAAAAAATACTATTATATACAAATAACAGAACCACAGAATTTCAAAAGTCATTTGGTGTGCTCCCTCTTCATTTCATAAATAAGAAAGACAATAAATCATCATTCCCAACAATTAATATATGTTCTGGAACTCTAAATCCATGGTCTTTTTACTAAAGAGTTTTTTAAAAGATTGATTTATTTATTGTATATACAGTGCTCTACCTGCGTGTATACCTGCAGGCAAGAAGAAGGCATCAGATCACATTACAGATGGTTGTGAGCCACCATGTGGTTGCTGGGAATTGAACTCAGGACCTTTGGAAAAACAGCCAGTGCTCTTAACCTCTGAGCCGTCTCTCCAGCCCCCATAAATCCATGTTCTTTATCATGATCCATGTGACCAGAACCTACAAACGAAGACTTGTCTACAATGACATCAGTTATAGAGACCAGGGCCAGCGTGATGACTCAGTCAGAAATGTGTTTTCCATGTAAGCGTGAAGAACTGAGTTCAGTCCCATAACTGTGGGCACATAAACAGGCTTATAAGGTACAGGCTTGCACCCCAGTGCTGTGGAGGTGGAGACAGGCAGATCTCTGGTGCAGCCAGCCTGCCAATCTCCATCCATGAACTCCATGCTAGTGAGAGATCCTGTCTCAAAAACCAAGGTGAAAAACTACTGAGGAACGGTACCTGAAGCTGACCTTTTACCTCCATGAGCATATGTACACACTTGTACACATATACAATGAACACACACATGAACATACATGCTGAGGGATGAACCTTATAGATTTTCAAGAGGCAAAAAGATTTGGACATTGCCATAACTTCCAAGTATCTGACTTAATATTAATCTGTAATAGATGACAAACAAATAAACAAACATACACAAACACTTACACCTACACAAACACACACATACGTACACAAACACACAAACACACATACACCCACAAACATGTTCACGCACTTTTCATCTTGGTTCATATGAAAGACCCCTGCAGGATCCAGCTGTCTATATTCCTGTAATATGGACTCCGCCACAGCCCTGTGCCAGGTCAGACATGGACTCTCTACAATACTCCTTCCTTCAGCCACATTTCAACTTAATGACAATGTTTGGCTCTCAAAATGCTCATTGGGCTGGCAAGGTGGCTCCACCAGTAAGGGGGCTTGCTGCCAAGCCTGACCTGATGACCTAAATTCAATCTCAGAAGCCACATGATAGAAAGAGAGAACAGACTCCAAGTTGTCCTCTGAGGTACCCATGGCACATAATCATCTCCCCAATAAATAAATATGATTTTAAATTTTAAAAGTTTCTTTATTAAGGAAGATGAGACTGACAAACACTCCATTTGTGCCATTTGCATTTCTCTCTTTTCAATCTCTTGCCAAACCCTAGGTTGGGCATGGTTGCTAACTGCCTCTAGTACAACCACAATTCTTTCCTGCAGGAAGCAGGAGGCACACTGAGCTTTTAGTTACTATGTCTGTGTATTATCTATGATAGGAAACAGGAGGAGTGGCTGGGTGAACCTTCATATTTTGTATTATAAAGACACACTTATACTCCCTACTGTAAAAAATAGTGATCATCAGGGACATGTTATTGCTGACTTCCTATGTGCACACCATTTGTGGTTTGCTTGTTTGGAGTTAACCCCCTACCTCCAGCCCAGATGTCCCTGGAGAAGCACAGGGTTGATGCCAAAAGGAAATAACTCGACCCGGTGTTTCAACAGGTCCATGAGCCCAGACACTCACAGAATGACGGAAGAAGGTGAGGGATGGTGAGAGAGGCACGGGCGTCGCTAGGCTCAAGGTGTGTTGACTGCCTGATGAGAGTGACAAGGCTGAGATCTGGAATGGGGCACCAACTTTTCTCCCTGTATCATTGACTGGATTCACACTTCCAGGATATTATCGCACTGTTCTGAGGCACAATGTTAGAAGATTCAGTTCCTGTCTCTTCTTTTTGACGTCTATAAGTGGCAGACAGAAATGAACTTCCATATTCCAGTTGCACTATTTACTCAGCTTGAAAACAGGCCATATTTGATTCATTTATGACCCACAGTTTAATCCCATTTCCTTCCCACTCTCTTACTTCAAAACATTCATGCTTTTTAGTTCCAACAAAATACAGTTCATCTTCGTCACCCTCAACTTGAACTCTTCTTTATCAGCACACTTGGATATGCTTTGGTAGGAAGTCTGTGCCACAGGACTGCACACAGGATACAGTGAGCACACATCTACCCTTTGGGAAAGCTCAGGACTCCAAGTCAGTGAGAACTGTAGTTGGGGCGGTGTAATGCAGGAAAGGTCTTCAAATTCATCAGATTTTTTGACAGGTCATCTTTCTAATCAAGCCAACTTTGTAGTCAGTTGTGGGAACATTTCCAAAATCCCTTTAAAAAATCAATACAGCTAACTCACTGCCATCTCTATTAGAAAGAAGAAAACAGGACAGAGAGAGTGGGTCTCACAGCCACTGAACATTTCGACTCACATTTTTGGTTTCTGATATCGTAAAAGCCTACATGATGACTTCTTGCTCATTTCTTTCGAGGAACATTTATTGAGAACAGACTCTGTTATTTTATTGAATACAAACGAGGCAGACTGGCTTGGAGTCTGCGGGCTGATTACACAGAAGGGTTGCTGAGCACTCTGCATGTGACTCCCTGTGCAGTTCTGGTGAGGTTGAGAGATTACCTTGAGTCTTAGCTACATTACCATCTAGATAGTTGCAATCTCTTCCTTTTTTTTTTTTTGAATAATTGTTCCTGCACACGCATGATCTGAAAGTTAGAACAGTCATTATATTTAAAAATATATCTACTTCATTATATATTTATGTGTGTCTGTATATGTATGTCGGACCATATGCATGCAGGCGCCTCAAGAATCCAGAAGTTGGAGTGACAGGAAGTTGTGAGATGCTTGACATGGGTGCTGGGAATTGAACTCAAGTCCTCTATAAGAGCAGCCAGCACTCTTAACCACTGAGCCATCGCTCCAGCCCCAGCATTTACTGTATCTTGGACATATATCCAGACGCCTACTTTTCAGTTTGTTACTAAGGTTTTCTCTATCACTTTTAGCATAGAGCACCAGCAGGATGGTATGAAAGATAACACACCAAGAATGGCTGCCATCCACATCTCAACACCTGGTAGATACACCGCTGCCTGCTATTTCTGCTGTTATCTAAGCCACATTCCAGGCAGCTTCACAAACATTCTTGACATTGCAAGTGCTTCACTCTGGGGACAGCTTGCTCATGGATGTCTTTAATTTGAAGCAATTTCCCCTTTTCCAGCTTAAAAAAAAAAATTAACCATCTTAGCCATGACCATAGGGTAGTGAGGAGTCGGAGCAGCTGTGTGAATGCTGCCACAGAGCAGACCTCACCGCTGGGGAGTGTCTCTATTTATCAAACCCTCAGAAAATTAGATTCAAGGTTAGTTTTAGTTGAAATCAGTGTTTACAAGGTAGGGTCATATCCCTAAGAGCCACTAGGGAACGTGCCAGCCATGCTAGTCTGCATATCTCTGCTCTTTGACAAAACAAGATGAGGACCCCTGTTTAAATGGTGAGCCAGGCTCATCTATCTCTACTGGGTCTTAAAACACAAGTTGCCAGTTCCACAAGTGATGGTAACTCCTTGCTGTAGCTCTGACCCAAAAGCCTCCAATATATCCTCACTGTGAAAAAGCATATTCTTTTGAAATCAGTGCACAGGCAGAAGATGAAGGAGACCTAAATTAGATATCATGTTCTTGTTTGTTTTTATTTTTCTGTGGGAGCTTGTGTGCAGAGCCACCATGCTGGACTAATGGGAGTGACTTTTTGACAGTGAGCAGAGACATTTCTAGACACTGCTGATTGGTTAATTCATTTACAAGCTGGCTGACTGATGACACCAAGGGAGCACAAAGCAGCCTGCGTTACCTGGACTCACTTTTGAGTCCCCACTAACTTTATTTTCACTAACTTCATTTCATTTTTATCTTTTCACACCAGCAGCCCAAACCAAAGCTAAAATCGCATCATCCCCCTAGTGTTTCCTTCCCACCACTCATGACTCCACTTAGGCCCAGAGAAAACCTCGATGACGTCCGAATCTTATACCTAACCTTCAAGGCTATCCAATCATACAGCAAATTCCACAGATCTCATCTCAGCAATAAGTGACTAGCGAACTAAACTACCCTTGGTGATCTGCAGCCCGCCTTTTACAACCACCCTCCGGAGACCAATAGATTGGGCTCACTCATCTTAGGTCACCAATGTTTCCCAGCATTCCCCACCATTTTACCTCAAAGCAGGAAGACAGCCAGCAAGCTCTACCTACAGAGGTGTGCACTATTTGACTTAGGTCACAATGTCCTGTCAGGCTGGACAGACGCTTCCTCACATTCTGGGACACTGAGTAGAAAAGACCCAGCTTTGAAATAGTTTGATTGTTCCTCTTGCTACTCTAAGGATCTTGATCACGGCTGCTTTGCTTTTATCCTGCTTGTTCTGCATATAAGCGTGGTTTTTAAGAGAATGTTTTAACATGTGTATTTGGTGGTCTTAGACTTGCTACTTCTCCTTCCACACTCTGGGTTCCAGCAAATAGAACTCAGCTTGTCAAATTTGGCAGCAAGCCCCCTTACCCACTGAGCCCTCTCACCAGCCCCAGGCGTATGTGTGTTGACCACAGTAGAAGATACAAAGCATGCCATTTACCATGGTAACATTCAGGAAGCTTTTGACTTGGCGGTATTAAATATAGTCACGAGGTTAACAGTTCAATATCAGCATGCTGCCCCAGAATTTTCTTTTTTCTTCCCCAATCAAAGTTCTGTGGCCGTTAGACAGCAACTCCGATTTCTCCACCCTTCCCGCCCTGTGTAACCATCTTCCTGCCTATGTCCTCACAAATCCCATTTCTGTAGGTATTCACCATATAAAGAATCACACAAAATTTATTTACCCTTCAGTATCTGGCTTGACTTAGTTAAATGTTTCTTTTAAATATATTTTTATGTGTGTAAATACATAATGTGCAATGTGCAAATGTGTGTGTGTGTGTACTATGCATTTCTGCATTAAATGTCACATGATGTGTTGGGTGGAGGTTAGAGGACAACTTTGGGTGTCAGTCCTCTAGTTTGAGACAGGAGCTCTTGTTTGCAACTGCCTAATCCAGGATAGCTGGTCCATGATCTCCTGGGGTCTCTCCTGCCTCCACTTCTCACCTCCCCGTAGGAGCACTAGGGTTACACTTACTTGCACTCCTCTGCCTGATAGCGGCATTTCTTCAAGGTCTATTCCTATTGTAACCTGAGTCACACTTCCTTCCGCTCAATGCTTGCTCTCCAACAGTTGAGCACTCCTTGAATTGTGCTGTTATCTGTCTTGGAGTGGAGTAAAGCCACCGTGTAACTGTATCACAAGCTGTACCTCCTCTAACAGGACAGACAGCAGACGTTTGCAACTTTTACCACCACCGCTGCAGTGTTCTATTTCACAGGACTTGACCGTACTTTCCCAGCGCCATGTTTTTCAACTTCACCCGAATCAACAACACAGAACGCCAACATGATCTGACCCCTACACACACTTTCCTGCCCATAACCCGCTCACCATTCTAACAGAAACAGAGTTCAAGGTTCTCTTGAGATTTGGCAAACACATTCAGCTCACGGATTCAGCTAATATATTGCTCCTCTTCTCCTCTGGTCCAGCAGTTTAGCCATCTTTGGACACTGGCTCAGTGCATGCTGGGGAGGAGGGATTTTTTTTTTTTTAATGAATGCTATATGCTTAGCTCAGAGATGCCTTTGGTTTTCATCTCTGTTAGGACTTCACTGTGACTCTTAACACATGAGACGCTGATACAATCAGGATGTGATGCTGCACATTCTGCATCTACTTTGAGATGATGAGGCTGAAGACATCGTGCTTTGGGTATGTGAAACTATTGTACACAGCTTCGCCCTGGGGAGTTTAAGTCAGCCTCCTTTTATATGTGTCCTTAAGTTGTCAAGCTCCGTATAGATTTAATTTTACTCATGGTTAAGAGCACACATTCTCAGCCATAATTTTTGGCTTTTATGGATAAACAAAGGAGTTATGGCAAGGCTGGAAGGAGAGAGAAGAGACTCCATACAGCCATGCACTCTGCCTAATGCTGGGAGCACAGGAAACAGAAATGCTTTTCTGAGACTTAAAAAGCAATGGTCAGCGTGTTCAAGGCTCTCAACAAGAGCTTCTCGGGTGTTCAGCAGATTATTGAAAAGGACCCAGCCAACTCCTACTTCAAACCCAAGTCCAGGGAGTCTAAGTCACACTCCTCCCCTTTGTAAGGGGATGCCCTTAGTGTGTCAACAGGCCCTAGTAGAGCAGGCTGTTGGTAGCCACAGTTCTAGGCCTTGTTGCCCATGTAAATGTTGCTATGGCCATTGCACATTTTCCGCAAGCAACATTCTTGAAAGTTTGGGATCTTTTGATCACCAAGAACACTATTTTTTTGCTGCCAGCCTATCTCCACAGTGTTTCTGGAGGCTCCTTTCACAAGCAGTTGGGACAGGCAGCAGCCATATGTTCTGTTTGGAAGCCTGCCAGTGGAGAAGAGCAGACAAAGACTTTCATCTCTTATACAGAAATAAAAATTCAAATCATAAAAATAATTCTGTCTTTTGCCAACACAGTATCTGGCTATTAGCAGCCAAAAGACTGTTTTATTCACTCAATCGTTGACGCATATTTCTAGAAAATGCACGTGATGACATACCGGTCAGGGAGCTCTTGAGGACAAGAATTCAAAAGAGAGGAATACATTGCATTCTCTCCTTGAGCTCTTGAACACATACTGTATTCAACCCAGAAAGATCTAGAAAAAGCACCCTGGAATAAAGGAAGTGAACTGTTTATAAAGTACTACTAGAGGATGCTGCTGTTGAATAAAACAGCAATGCAAATTATGTATTAGGCAGTACCGTTTCCTCACAAGTGCTTTTCTGACCTGGCAATATCACTCCTGGCAGAATGAGGAGCCTGTGTTGTTTCTTGTGGTGTATGATGGCCACACAGCTAAGAAGCAGTGATGAAGGGAGATAAATAGGTCCATTTGGCTCTAGACTTTTATGCCCATTAACAGTTCTGAGGGCACCTATGCCTTGATTCTGCAACGGCCATGAGAAAGAGTAAGTGCAGGAGGTGGCACATTCCTCATTCCTTATCACAGTTGGAGCATGGAATCATGAGGAAAACACTGTGTGCACTTATCTTGTCACTCTTCCCACAGCCAGACCTGGGTTACCGTCCACCTGCTTGAGGCCCTGGGCGAGTAACAGTGTTGAGCTTGAAAGGCGGATCTGAAGAGGGGAAAGGTGAATGAAGGAAAGAGAGGCGAGAGCAGAAGAAAGGAGGACCTTTGGGGACGTGGCTATCTTACACGGTCTCCTCCTTCTCTTCAGAGGTAAGTAAGTGTCACTTCATCTTCCCAAACAAGTCAAGGACAGACCTTGAGTTGCACATGCTAAGGACATGTGCATGAGTAAAGTGGGGAGATAGTTAAGGCCAAGACCAACTGGAGATGGTGCCATCAAAAAGGAAAGGCTGTTTAATTGACATTTTAAAAGACTTGTTTATTTGTTGTGTGTATCTATGAGTATCTGAGTCTATGCATATGCACCATGTGTGGAGGCACCCAGAGTCCAGAAGAGCACAGGAGATCCTCTGAAACTGAAGTTACAGACAGTTGTGATTTAGCATGTGGGTGCTGGGAACCGAACCCGCTCACATTCTCTGCACGAGTAAACAGTGCTCTTAGACACTGAGCCATCTCTGCAGCCCAAAGACTGAATTATTCTAATCTACATAAAGAGCCTAGGGATCTTAAGAAATGTAATATAACCAAACCAGCCGTTGCAAGTAAGTTTACTCAACTGTGGACTTCAGTAAATACTTTATTAAACATACCATTCTAGGGGTATTCACCTACAACATATGACCTCACAAGCTGCCAAGCTAATGTAGCAACAGAGCATTTAGGCCTGAATTTATAGTGTCACTTGGCTGATACATCTAAGGTTCTCCTTTATGCAATTACTTGGAGAGCATATTGAATTTGTGTTTCTAACACATATGGGACACAGGCATTTGGAAACGAATGATGCACGATTTCATTATTAAACACTCAGCAGGATTCAAAGACAACTGCATGTCATTAATAATAAATAATGAAAAATGAAGACATAGTAAAATATTAACATATCAAACACCTCTCTATTGCTATTTTATGCACAAAACATCTTAGTTCCCAGGAGACTAAGTGCCTGCCTGATTGTAAGTTAGGTATTTACTAAAGAAAACAAATGCTTTCAGATGAGGAAAATAAAGCAAATTCATCAGCCACTGAGCCCATTTTTTAAAAAGTGTAGAAAAAAATTTTAAACACAGAAAAATTTACAATAGTTCAAACATCTATGGGAACATCCCTTTCTCCAGATTCACCTGTTATATTTTAACTTATTTGCTTTTAAACTCTCTACTCAGTCTAGATACGTATCAACCTATTTGTCTATTGGTCTAGAATGCTGTTTTCTCTGAACCACCTAAGAAATTGGTATAATGTGCCCTTTTATGTCTTAAACTTCAGTGTACATCTCACAGGAATAAAGATTCTCTGAGGTAGTTATGGCATAACAACACCAGCAAATCTTATATTGAAAGAATCTTTTGGAATCAGTAAATCAGCATTCCAACGTTAGGTTGTGAGTTTCTCAAGACGTCATGTCCAGAGGGTCAGGACACCTACCTTCCCAGACTTGGGGTACTGATTACCTGATTAAAGCCCTGTCTAATTCCTCCATTGTATAGATACTGCAATGTACAAGAAGATAGTATGACGATGCTCTTCCTTATCAAAATTTCCCTTCCTACGTCCATAATCGATGGGTGTCTCTTGACTGTGATTTCAATGTGATGATGTTCCAGCTCCAGCCTCCCTCCATAGTCAGCCCAGAATGAGTCTATACCAGCAGAGAACACCTTATTGCTCAGTAGCAGCATTGGATGGATTGAATTTGTCTCAGTAGTTACAAACTCTGCTGACCCTGTATTTCTCTAATGTCCTAGCTACTTTTAGTTACTCTTTTGTTCTGGGACATAACATCATGACCAATGCAACTTATAAAAGAAAGTTTTTAATTAGCTTATGGTTTCAGAGGGTTAGAGTCCATGACAGAGCAAGTGCATGAAAGCGGAACATTGGAGAGCTCACATCTTGATCCAAAAAACAGGAGGAAGAGAGAAAAAGAGCAGAGGTGGGGGAAGCACTGGGGATTGTGGGAGGCGTCTGAAGTTTCAAAGCCCATCCATGTGACACACCTCCTCCAACAAGGCCACACCTCTTAATCCTTCTCAAACAGTTCCACCAACTGGGGACTAATAATTCAAACGTATGAGCTTATGTGAGTCATTCTCATTCAAGTCACCACGTTTACCTTCTATTTATTTTTATGTGTTCATTTATTTTTATTTTGTGTGTATATGTCTGTGTGTGTGAGTGCATGCTTAGGTTTGTGAGATGGGTTTACATACTTGTATGCATACACAGGCCAAAAGAGGGCATCTGATATTCCCCTCTATCATTCTCCATCTATTCCTTTGAGGTACGGCCTCTCTGTGAACCTGGTATCCTGTTACTCAGATGGGTTGAAAGCCAACAATCCCAGCAGTCCTCTCATTCACACCTGCCTTGGAGCTGGTACATAAATATGTGGCTATTAGCTTGTGATGTCGGTGCTAGAATCTGCACTTGCTCTCGAGAGTGTGCAGCAGGTGTCCTTGACTCTCTTAACCTTGAGCCATTCTTCCAGCCCATGTTCTTTTATATGCATATATAGGGCACGCACATTCAAATGTTCATCTATCTATTGATCATCAGTATTCATGCTAATACATCATTTCAGAGGGGAGAGGCAGCTAGCGTCAATGATCAGACTGTGACTAGAACAAACCTGTGGTGAAACATACCCATCAGAGAAGAATCTTACCCAACAGCAACCAATGATTCATGTACAAGTTAGGAACTGATAAGTACATAAGAGAATGTCATGTATTTTTCTATATAGATTGACTTCCAATGCAATAGATAATATGAACAACATGGGATGTCTGGGGACAGTGAAACAGATGGGAAGGAAGGCTTATGAACTGAGGTATGGTGGTGAGGGTAGAGTTAACCACAAATGCAGTATTCAAGAGTGAAGGACACGTAGCTATCTGGGAAATGATGTTCTGCAGAAGGAACCACAGTAAGGCTCAATAAGAGAGAGGTAAGGGTCCCACTGTGGCATTTGTAGGATGCTCCGGAGGGTGGAGGGGAGATGCCATCGGACAAGTGAGGGAGGTCATTCTTAAGACTTGAAGGAGTCATTCCAGGTCCTGGGGATCAACAGACACATGGATTGGCTTACATTTTTCACACCAGACGAATAGATGTTTTTATTCTATACAACAAGGAAGGTTGGCTAAATAGGACATTGCTAAATGTATGTCTGGGAAAGTCATTCATCTGCTGGTTGTTCTCAGTGTCTCTTTCTTTTAATTAATTGGATGTGCATATCTTTTAAGATCTGTACCTCTTCAATTACTCTGAATTCCTTAATCAGTTTTCTTGGGGCTGGAGAGGTAGCTTAGCAGTTAGGAGCACTTGCTGCTCTTGCAGAGAACCCAAATGCGAGCCCCAGCACCCACAATAGGTGGCTCATAAATGCATGTAACTCTAGTTCAAGGGGATCTGATGCCCTCTACTGGCTTCCATGGACAACAGCACACACGTTCACATACACACACAGAAGGACTCACATAATCTACATAAATAACAAAAATAAAATTTAAAAACTCTTTCTTGTCTGCTTATTCAAAATAATTTCAAAGACTTGCTTCATTTACTATAGTGTAATTATTCACATATTGGTATCCTACTACGGACCATGTGTTCCTTTTAGATAATCTAACATGTCTTATTTCTCAGAAGCCCAAAATATTCTGTGTTACAGAAAACATCTCCACAATATTGATAGAGATGGGCATAAATGCATATATGGCTACATAGTATATTATGTTGTCATATGAAAGAGTCTGTTCGGCTAGAAGTTTAATAAAAATACTGCAATTTTATAGAAAAGAAAAAAAAAGCAAACCAAGTTACTCTGAAAATTGTCTCTGAAAAAATGCTGGATTTAAATCGACTTTCAGGTTTCACATTAAGAAGGGGAACATTCCCCAATGCAACATTTTTATAAGTTGGCTTCTTCTGAAGCAGTATTAAAACAAAAAAAGTGACAAAATGCATAACGTGTCCCCTTGTCTGTGTCCTCATATAAATGTGTTTTTGCAAAGCTACAATTCAAAGTCTCAGGATGAAAGACTATAGCAGCCCGGCTCATTTCCTTATGTGCTGAGACATCCCTTCACCCTCCCCTGAGCTTCAATTTTCAAAGATATGGCTTTACCTTATGAGATAGTTGTCATACAGAAGCTGGCAAAAGCTTACTCATTCTTAGAACATGTGGGTGCATTTCCTTTTTCACAAATGCAGGGAAGGAAAAAAAAAGTATCTGTAGGATAAATTCAACATTGAGCTTTGTAGGAAAACTTACAGCAAGAAGAGAAACATCCTAGTTAGCTTTCACAACTCCACAAAACCTAGAGCTGCCTGAAAAGGAGTCTCAGTTGAGGGATATTCCAAATCAGACTGGCCTGTGGGCGGTCTGGAGGGTAGATTGTTGTGATTGCTAATTGATGTGGGAGGGCCCAGCCCACTATGGGCATCACCATTCCCTAGGCAGGTAGTCCTGAACTATATATGGAGATTTGATATGCATGAGTCTGTGTGAGTCAGTAGGCAGTGTTCCTCTGTGATTTCTGCTTTGAATGCCTGCCCTAACTTCTCTCTCTTTTTTTGTTTTTTTTTGGGTTTTTTTTTGTTTTTTGTTTTTTGTTTTTTGTTTTTTTGAGACAGGGTTTCTCTGTGTAGCCTTGGCTGTCCTGGACTCACTTTGTAGACCAGGCTGGCCTCGAACTCACAGCGATCCACCTGCCTCTGCCTCCTAACCTCTCTTAATAGTGGAATGTGACTTGAAAGTTTAGGCTCCTGTTCTCCCTTTAGAGAATTCTCCATCCACCACCTTTAGGGCAATAAACACCTAATAATGTTGTAGCTAACTAAATGTGAAGGAGCCATGATTTTCACATAGTTAAAAACATGGAAAATAAGTTACATCCTGGTCTGGTGACTCACTCCTGGTATTCTAGATACTCAGTAGGAGGCTGATAAAGGAGAAAGACCAGGCCAGCCTGGGCAACTTCATGAGACCCAACTGAAAAAACAAAAAAAAGGAAACCAAGATGTGAAGTAGGGCACAGGATTTATTTTATGGGTAGAGTGCTAGGCTAACCTACAAATAAAGTCAAATAAAGAATTTCTCCAATAAGCTTTTAGTCAGTGATCTGTCACAGCAACAAAATGACAGTATAGCATCTTGGCACCCAAGGGGAAAAAAAATGAGCAAAGCCACAAAGTTGACATGGGGACCACAGAATATTCAACACCGCGTTCTCTAATAGTCTGCCTATTCTGCACAAATCATTTGTTTTCTAAGCTCTGTTTATTTATTGTGTGGTGCCAGGGACTGGTCTCAGAGCCTTGAGCATGCCAATCACACAGGTTGCCCCTCTGAGCTGCATCCCAAGCCCCTCACGGTGTTTGGGAAGAACGTATGCTTTGAGACGAACAGTTGATGGCGTATGTTAAGTGCTGCCAAGATTTAAAATTAAATGAGAGCTGGCGGTGGTCTGAGCAACATAAAGTTCCTTGGCGTCACTGACAAGAAATTTGTTCGCAGCAAAAGGACCTGAGTGGTCTGACCAGACAGCGGGAAGAGGAAATGAGGAGGAGAGGCACCTAAAAAAGGGAAAAGAGATTAGGGCAGCCCCTGAAACAGAAGTCAAGAGCTGTAATTTATTCATGAATTTATCTATTCTCTTACCTATCATAATATGGTACGATAGTTACTTATCTCACCGCACAATAACAACGTGTCTGACAAAAACAACTCAGTGAAGGCAGGGTTTATTTGGCTCCTAGTTTGATTGTACAGCTAGCCGATTGTGGTGGGGGAACTCATAGGAGGAAGAGTCCTCCGAGGCAGCTGGCCACAACGAATCCACAGACGGAAAGCGGAGACTGAGGCTGTCCATTGGCTTCTTCTTTTCTTCCCCCTTTCAATCCGGGACCCCAGCCCATGGAACACGGCCACCTACATCAAGAGTAGGTAGTCCCCACCTCAACCAACTCTAAGGGCTCTCTTCCAGATATGCCTGCAGCCTGGTCTCTGGCGGATTTTTATAGACTCGTCTAGTTGTTGTCTAGATGACAACCAATAGTAAGCATCCCAGATGGGGACAGATGTCCGTGTGCTGATGAGGGTGATCCAGATGGAAGGGGAGAACCATGTGAAGGCGAGCATGGGAACCAACTGGGACACGGGTGGGAAGGAGCCTTTCCCAGGGTGCAGACGGGTCGTCCGCAATAACAGGAGGGCTTAGGAGGGAACATGAGTGCACGGAGACGGCTTGGAAGGGCTGGAAGAAGTTATGCAGAAAGCCTTTTGGAGTTCTCATTGAATTGGCTTTTCCATTTGCAGAAAAACAGCAAGCAGAGTTAGTTGGGGGAAGAGAGGAAGGAAATGTAGCACTTAGTCATCCTACGTGAGTGGGGACACGGACAGACCAAGGAAATGGAACGCTCCGAGTGGCAGCGACGAGACCCGCCGAGGTGAGTGGGAGGGAATTAGACACCAATGAATCGTGCCCTCCAAGGTGGCTGAGGTATGCGCTTGCAGGGAAAAGGAAAGAAAGAAAGCTGCATTCAGATGGAATTAGAATTTTTCCACTGTAGTGAAACGGGGGTGGGGGGTGGGGGGGGGAGAGACAGAGACAGAGACACAGAGAGAAAGACAGAGAGAGAGATGGTTAAATGAGTGTAAGTTATAGAAATATGGTTTTGCATGAAATATCAGTGGAGCACTGTGAACATGAGGCAGTAACACAATGAAGAAGAACAACAGAAACAAAGGCCCCTAGTTCCTAGTGTGGTTACAATTAGCTTAATAAGCACTGGTGTCAGAAAATCCAGACGGGTACACTCGAAAGATAACAAGGTCTGAGTCACAACAGACCTCCTGAAACCAGGATGACGAAGTTCACTAATTGGTAATGGCAGACTCTGGGACAGTACCACTGGGTGGGTGGCTGAAGTACAAAAAAAAGATGAAATCATGGGAGGGGAAGAGGTTAAAAGAAACTGGTAAAATGCCAAGTGTGACAAAGTGATGTAGAAGACCCTGAGTTACCATAGAAACATGGCGGGCGTATTTGTCACTCCTTGTTTCATTGCTGTGACAAAGTGTCTGGCAAAGGAGAGTTTATTTTTGGCTCACGGTCTGAGGGTACAGTCTATCATGGTGGGACAGCCTGGTGACAGGAGCACGAGTCAGTTGGTCACATCATGTCCTCTGTCAGGAAGCAGAGAGCAATAAAGAACCCAGTCCACAGGATGGGGCACTCATGCTCTGGGTGGGTCTTCCCACCTCACAAACATTCCCAGGGTTCTGTTTCCCTGGTTATGCTAAAGCCTGCCAATCGACATTAACCATCATGGGTTTCCATAAGTGAGTTTTAAGGAAAGGATGGTGGGAAGGAACTGAGGACAGCAAAGGGGACACACGTCCCAGCAGCAAAAGGATCCACTACCCCAGGGTGAGGTGGCCTAGAAGAAAACAGTATCTCTGGGATAGGTAAGTTTGAGTTAGAGAACGAATGGGGTAGGAAAGAATTAACAGATGTGTGAAAAGTAAAGACATTGTTGTATTAGATGTTTCAACTTCCAGGGTACCCGGAAAAGGGTTAGGATATGAGGAATCAGAGAGTAGACAAAGCTGCAAAAATGAGGCTCAGACGGCTTGCCAGAGAATTCCATGAGACTTATAGGAGCATGAATAGCCATGGAGGTTCACTGGGCACCCAGACAGACATGCCATACCCCAAAGCTCTGTCTATGTTTTTCTCCTTCGGTGGTTGTTTTCCATTTAGCATCTCTCTGAATGGCAAACCCTACGCTCCCCGCATTAAGCATGTATTATTCACACTTTACCTTTTCACCTTCCTGCAGCACCCCAGAGGCAGAAATCTAGGTCAGAGATGGCGGCGTGGGCTGCTGAGAAATGCATTGTTTTAAATTTGAGGAGGCAAGGCTTCCTGGGTCCCTGTGTCAAGAGTGGTTGTCTGGGATAGCTGGGACTGTGGTGGCACCACAAACACATTTTCATTTACCAGAATGTAGTAATCTGAGCACAGTTTTTTAAAAAATGTCTTTCTCTGCTCTGGGCTCATAACACAGGAATGTCAGAAGCCCTCAGGGAGCAAGGACACTTCACAGAGAGCAGTTGGGAGAGCCGGAAGTGCAGGCCACTTAGCAGCTCCAGAGTCTGTGGAACATTTACATCTTTTCTCAGACTTTTTCTTTTTACCTGCTCTGCAGAGAATATGGCTAAGGCATCAGATTTTCCTCAATGGTAGCAAATGTCTCTCCCTGTTTTATGACAAAGGTTGTTTTAATAAAAGCCTTCAGACCAGAAAAAAAAAAAAAAAAAAAAAAAAAAAAAAAAAAGGAGCTTAGGATCCGTTTTTCAGTTTGCTACCTCTGTCCAGTTTTGCCCGGTGACTTTTACTTCCGGAGTCTTTTGGTCTTAGCTTTTCTCCCTGTGGGTAGGAGAGGTCTCTATACTGATCAAGCTAAGCTGGAGTTCTGTCTTCACATTTGCAGTCTTTACCATCATTTTTACCATTATGGACCACTTCAAGACAGCTTCATAGCTGGGTATCTCTGTACGTTAACTTTATATAGTTCGCATAGACCTGTTCATCACGAGCCAGTATTTGACGCACTTTTCGTGCTGCCTTGCTCATCTTTCCAGTGAGCCTGTAGGCTCATTGATTCACTGCCTACATTTTACAGGGGTAGGCACAAACACACTGAGAATCTACACTCTTGGATGGAGCAGAACCATAGTCTGGACTGGGATGGTCAGAACCTAGGACCTGCGCGCTCCTGGTTGCTACCATACACTGCCAGGCACTGAGGCAGGGGCCAAGGAAAGGATGGTGAGTGAGAAGATTGACCTTACAGAGTCTGGAGTGGGATTAGCTTTTCCATACCAACAGAATCGTTTTAGTGCCTGCATACTAAAGGCACACCCACACACAACAGTTCAATAGCCATAAAACAAACTAGTCGTCTGCATTGGTTTTAAAGGGGGTGGTGAGGGGCAGGGGTCAGGCTGTAAAGAGATGAAACAAACAAACAAACAAACAAATGAGGGGAAAGTACTTGCTATTAGACCGATTCTTCTTGGCAGATCCATTCCTAAGTGTGAGGAGTGGGGGCAGAGGGGAAGGAAAGTCAAGAAAGAAACTTCCCTTTACTGGGCTTCTCCGCTCTGCTTACTTTGAAGGAAAACATCTGTGACTCTAAGAAAGGGATCCTGCCTATCTGACTTTATGCTAGGCATCGAGTGACCACTGTAGATGCAGGCTTTCATTGCTTCGTGGGACAGTCTAGAAGGTTCTCATAGTATGAGAACCAAGTTCAGAGATGCTAACTCAACTGAGTGTATATTCACATTTGCTTGCTCGCTTTTTACAGCAGGCAGAGAGAGAATGACTTACAGGGAGTTGGTTCCACCTTTCTGCCTCATGGGTTTTGGGGAATCGAACCCAGGTTTGTCAAGCTTGGCAGCAAGCACCCATACCCACTGACCATCTTGCCTGCCATCAGATGCATTTCTAGTCTTGCTATGTTTATGATAATACGTCAGTTAACATGAAGAATAAACAACTCAAACCAGCAGTTCATAATTTTAACAGAGTCTCAATGAACTGTGAATTGAGAGAGGTGACTGTATTATTTTTTAAGTATGAATTACTATACTAAATTATCTAAATCTCACTGGAAGCTACTATTGGTAGCATAATCTAGTAAAATCTGTACTTATTTAGTGTCTCTTTTATGAAGTAAATAAACCAATACATATACTGTAAGTAGACATTGCCAACTTGTGACTATGTCACTATGTAATGTCTAGGAGAGTTACATTATAGCCGAGCAGCATACAGAATCTTTAAGAACAACCTCAGAATAGATACTAGAATTAAATCAAACATAAAAGGACTTCAGGATGGAGAGAGAATGAAGAAATTAATATCAGTTATGCTTAGACTAGTAGTTTTCAGCCTGAGAGCCCTGGTGATACCACTGGAGAACCCGTAAAGATCCAAATGCCCCATTCTTCCATGCAACGGGAACCTACGTTTCTCACATTTTTCTTCAGCACATCTGATCACTGTGTCTCCCTGGTTTTCTCAGACTTTACCAAAGTCTCTGTTCCCATAAGGCAGTCCCTCCCTCATTCAATCAGCTAAACACTAGAGCAAGTAAGCTAGAAAACTATGGAAACCAGACAGCCTAACAAAGAGTTGGCTCAGCACACAGCAATATAATTACCATGCGGAGTCCTTTATCCACTCCTGGAAATGCTGGAGTCTGCACCTTCACACAACTTTCTATGATGGTAGGAGGAACCACCACCCCAGAGGTCATAGCACTAGGTGGCTACTTAGACATCAGCAGGGTTGAAGGTGGCTGAGGGTGGATGGGGACCCATCTTTCAGAATCAGCAGCTTGTAGAGACAGGAAGGATTGTTTGTCAGAAGTATGGAATCTGAGACACAGCTCTGGCTCTGGGTGCAGACACACATCGTGAGCTGTTGGGAGAGTCATGAGATCACTATCTGGAAAGAGGCTCCCTGAGCATCCCCAGCCTCCTCCCTTACGAGTTAAACTAAATGGGCCTGTCCATCACCCAGACAGGAAGATATCCTTCGGGGAAAGCTCAGTTCTGTTTTACAAAGTCTCTTACACTACTCTCCATGTGTCTTCTCTTAGATTCCCTTGCTAGCCATTGCTAGGACCGGGGATCTGGGGTTTCTGAGTGAGCTATTAATGACATTCTCTGGTGTCTCCACCCAGCTGCTGTGGATTTCCTTCATCACTGTGGTAAATCATGGGCTTGCCTCCCTGGGTTGAGACTATGGACTCCCCAGCTCCTTTCTGTGTACAGCTTCCATTTGTGCATGCCTGGGGTAAGGGATTATCATGTGTGCACTGTGCACCTGGAGAAAGGATCATCTCAAGTCATTCCATCTTACTCGACTTTCACTCATGTCTCCTATATCCATGACACCCTAACTCAGGTGCCATTTGGGAAAGGAAGGTGACCACGCTCACATGGTGTTTTCTGGGTGTCTCTGTTAACATAGAGAGAAGGTCAGTGCTTTTCAAGACCATGGTGGAGTCAGACCAGCAGTGCCATATGGGATTCATGGGGTACTTGTGGAATTTGACCCTCACTAGCCATGGAACTTGGCCTCCACTGGCCATGGTAAGCCCAGAATTGGAGAAGGTGTGATTCCCCAGGCTCCTGAGGAAAGGGACACCCCACTTGTACACTGGCATTTTCATAAGGCTTTCAGGAATTCTGAGAGTGTTAGCTACCTATACTCTGATGTTTTGAAGCAGTCAAGTCAAGTTTCATTTCCTCAAACATGAACTCAGAAACCAGTTAGATAACTATCAAAAGTACGTTCTCTTTTCTAAATGCTGTTTGTTAATTATTGCAGTGGGTGCAGGTATGCCCACATAAGTAAACGCAGGCTCCTGTGAAGGCCAGAAGAGGGTATTAGACCCCAGAGCTAGAGTTAGATGTGGTTGTGAGCCACCCCACATGGGTGCTGGGAACTGAATTCAGGTCTGCTGCAAGAGCAGTTTGTTTTCCTCACCACTAAGCCATCTCTGCAGCCCTCCGAAGTGCATTCTTTTTAAATGCCAAAGTGCCTTCCAAGGGGCTCCCTCCAGCCTGCTTCATTTACCACTTCTCTGCTTGGTTTATGTGTTGGCATCTCTTCCTAGTTCCTGGTACAAGCAGAAAAGACATCACCCATGGCTAACAGTCTGCACTCATGGAAAGTGGTTATTACCAACGCTGTAAGGAACACCCAGGGCTTCCTTCCCAGGTCTGGGGCCAGGGGGCTGACTCTCATTGCCTTTTCATGTTCTTTGGTTAATTGTTTCAATTTGGTCCATTCTTGCTCACTTTCTTTTGCTAATTCTCCTGCATCCTTTTCTGTGTTATGCAGAGGTTAAGGAGGATCAGCCCCCTGCTATTCCTGAGAAGCAGAATTTTAGGGAGGGTTTTTATTGAGAAGACTTAACAGTGTGGCCTCTTCACTTATTATTTCCCTTCCTTCCTTCCTTCCTTCCTTCCTTCCTTCCTTCCTTCCTTCCTTCCTTCCTTCCTTCCTTTCTTCCTTTTATACCTCTGTCTATTCTTCTCTCTCTTCCTCCCTTTTTCCTGCCTTTCCTTTCTTCCTCCTTCTCCTCTTCCTTACTCTGTTTGTTTGTTTTGGGGGGTGATTAGTTTAGGCACTAATGTATCCCAGGCTGGACCAAACTTGCTATGTAGTGGAGACATGACCCTGAGTTTCTGATTCTCCTGCATCCCCTTCCGAAGTCCTGAAGTTACACGTGACACTCCTTTCAGCTTCATGTGATGCTGGGGGTCAAACGTAGGGGTCCATGGATGCTAGGCAAGCATGCTACAAAGTGGATTTGCCCACATTCTCGAGTTACTACTACCCTGAGTATTAGGCCTGATAATTCAATGGGTTCTGGATGATCAGTGGGTTCTGTAGCAAGCGAACAGAAGGGACTAGAAATGAGCACAAAAGATGATGTATCTACACCACCCTAGGCATGTTACTTCCAACTAGGAGAACCCCATGTGCCAAACCAGAAGGTAATCCCATGTTTCCTGATTCATGGGATGAAAGCCAGAAAAGCCAGGCATGGTGGTGCACACCTATAATGCCAACACACAGAAAGCTGGGATAGGATGATTGAGAGTTGCAGGCTAGCCTGGGCTACATAGAAAGATCCAGTCTCACAAAGACAAACAGATCTTGAACAACTTATGTGTGACAAGATCTTAAAATGTTTCCTGTGAGTTTTACATTTTACATTTAGGTGTCTTAACACGGAAACAGAAAGAGCTAACATGATGGAGACACAATGGGGACATGACATGATGGGATGCCCATAGTCTAGGCACCACTCCAACAGCTCCACATACATTTCCCCCAAATTGAAATACCACAGTAAGACTGTATGGTGGGTTTTATGATCTATGAATATGAAATATGAAAACGAATCTCTAAATTCCCCATCTGCCATGGCAATGCTAGGCAGATCAGATATCTCAATTAATGGTTTATTTTTTCTTAGTCATGAAGAGGTGGTTGGGTCTCTCAGACAAACATGTTATGAACAGAACAACAGTAAGGTTGTGTGTGAAATACAGAAGTGTACACTTAGAGGACACTGCAATTAAGAAAATAATACAAGATATGAGAGAGAATAATTTAGGCACAAAACTTTAGACTCACCTAGATAGATAGATAGTATTTTCTTCAAGGTTGCCAAATACAAATGACCTAAACATTTTGAATGTACTTTTATATATGGCTTTCCTGGTTGATTCATAACTGTTCTTATTGTATATAGTTTATTATAAATAAATAAATAAATATAAATAAATAAATAAATGTATATTTGGGAAAAGAAAGAAAGGAAGAAAGGAAAAAAGAAAAGAAAAAGCACCCAGGTATGGTGGCGCATGCCTAAGAGAGGCAGAGGCAGAGGCAGAGGCAGATGGATTTCTAGGAATTCAAGGACAGTCTGGTCTACAAAGAAAGTCTGGGACAGCCAAGGCTACATAGAGAAACCCTGTCTTAGGGAAAAGATAAGGAAGGAGGAGGAGGAGGGAGAGGAGGGGAGAAAAAGAAGAAAAGGAGTATGAAGAAGAGAAAGAAAGACAAGAAGAAAGAAACAAAGAAAGAAAGAAACAAAGAAGAAAAAGCAAAATTATTTTTGTGTTTATTGATTCAGAAAGATATCTGACACTTCCCAACAAAACCATATTTTCTCTCTTTTTTTTTTTCTTACAACAACTCCTAACTTAAACTTTTCAAATATTCCTATTGAGCACTCACCTTCTCAGACTCATTGTCTGGCTCTCTTACTATAGATAAACGTAGCCAAGAAGTAATATAATTCTTTTTTAAACATTTTAAACAAAATCAAAGCAATGTCTTTGTAAGATTTTTATTTATGAACATTTACTAAACTTATTCCAATCTCACTCTGTGTGTGTGTGTGTGTGTGTGTGTGTGTATACATGTTTGTGTAGGTGTGTACACATGTGTAGAGGCCAAAGGAGAGCCTTAGGTATTGTCCTTCACTTTTGGGACAAGGACTCACTGAGGATCACTGGTTTAGCTAGGCTGGTTAGTCCACTGCCTCTGCCTCCCAGAACTGGAATTAGAGGGGCACAGTTTATCTGCGTTGGCACTTCTTTAATTGAACTATATTTATACACCAACAATAGTCAACTGAAATACCCAAAACTTTTCTGTGCCTCTGTGGTCCCCTTCTATCCTCAACTGGGCATTTTCTTTGTCTCTGCCCATTATTCTTTTATATAAAACAATTGTCTTTGAATTTCACCCACCTAAAGGAACAGTGAAGCACTCTTGTTACTTTTAAAATGCTCAAAGGATAAATGGCTGCATGGGTGGATGGGTGGATGGATGATGGATGGATAATTGGTAGATGGATGGATGGATGGATGGATGGATAGATAGATGATGGGTGGATAATTGGTGGATGGATGGATGATGGAGAAGGATGGATGGATGGATGGGTGGATGCATGGATACATGGAAGAGTCTTTTAAAGGTGACAAGGATACAATGAAAATAATTTTAAAATTCATTTTGTACATGGAACAGTCTGGAATAACATCAGCCTTTCCAAGTTCTGGAGAGATCGAGTGGCTAAGTTGACTGTCTCCTCCTGAGAGCATTATCTTGTGTTCCCTGGGAAAACCAGATCACTAGTAACCCCTTCCTTCAGCCCCCAAAACCATGCCTGCTCATGGTAGCCCACAACTCCAGTTAGTGTAACAGTCACTCACTTTCACACTTATTTATTCACGAGAACAATATTGTCACAGCTATGTTCAACATGGTCCTGTGTGTCTGCTGTTTCTTTGTTCTCTGAGAGCAATGACCATATTTCTCACTCAGCAAACTGTGCACATGTCTGGGTGTTTTCAACATAACTTCAAAGACTGATTCATTTGTAGTGAATAAACTAACCTGGCCCATCAAGAGTGCACTCAACAGGGACTGCTCCAAGCCTTTGGAAACCAAGTAGGGTCTCTCTTTTCATTTCAAAAGAGAACGATTTAAATGTGTCATCTTGTAGCTCCCTTTACCCTGCCTGCAGTCTCCCTGGCCATCCAAGAAAAGCCTATGAATCACCCAAACACTAGTTATGTTGATGCATTCTTAGTTGGGGCACAGAAACACAGGTGTGGGCACATAGGCACGTCTGCGTAAGGAGCTACCTAAATCTTCCCAAGGAATTTTAAAAGCCTAACGTCTTGGGTATGCTGACCCAGCTTATTGCCAGAGGGCTGAGGAAAAGAAAAATAAAAAACAGAATCATGAAGCTAGCCTCTGCCATCATGACATTCAGCCATGTTTATAGCTGTCCTGTAAAATGTCAGCTCCCCCTGACAGCTGGCTCAAGCCACTGGAGGTAAGAGAGGCTTCTCTCTGTGAGTCTCTGTAGCCTCTGCCACACAATACAACTTCAAACAGCCACCAGTAAACAACACCCTCACAGCTCCAGCCCAGGCTGAATTCTAATCAAGGTCTTGTAAATGCCATTGAGCAAATCCATACGCTATGGATTGTTTTTTTTCATGTGCCTCCGGCCAAATGCTAGTCACTGGGTCATTTATTATTTTTAGAAAAACGAAAACAATCCACATTAATAGTATAAATTATTGCACATCTTGAAGCAAGACGCAAGCCTTCCTGTTGATTTAACAAAGGAAGAGAAAGGAGCCTTTGCTTTTCACACCCCCACAGTGATTTATTAGGCTCTGTGCTGCAGGAGTCAGAGGAGGGGAAGAGAGGGGTTCATATCACACCACTTGGCTGGAAGGGTTGGGCCAGAATATGTCCTAAAATCCCAATAGGACAATCCAGAGGGCAGGTAGGACTGTGTACCAGGAAGACTATGGCAGGGATTTAAAGTACAACTAATCAGTACAAAAATGCATGCTTTCCAAAATCGAGGAAACCCCAGTTGTTCTAGAACAAATGCAGATGACAGACAGACAGCCTGCATGACATTTTCTACTGTTGTTTTGGTTTGGTTTGTTTTGGTTTTTGGTTTTTCGAGACAGGGTCTCTCTGTGTAGCCTTGGCTGTCCTAGACTCACTTTGTAGACAAGGCTGGCCTCGAACTCACAGCGATCCGCCTGCCTCTGCCTTCCGAGTGCTGGGATTATAGGCGTGCGCCGCCACCACCACCCGGCTTTCTACTGTTGTTAAGTAGTTAGTTAGATATTAACAGATTTGGGCCAGCACGATGGCTTAATAATAAAAGGTACCTGTCAGCAAGTCTGAGGACCTGAGTTCAATCCCTGGGACTTACACACATGGGTCCCAATTCCTGAAGTTGTTTTCTGACTTACATAGGTAAGTAATGGTGTATGTGTCTCCCCAATAAGTGCATTTTTTAAAAAGTTAGATATTGGCAGGCTTGAACAGCATTGAGGACAGGCCTTTCCTTCATGACCAGTAGCAGGGGACCCTGCTGGACCCCTGCAGTGTACAGGCAATGATATCGCATCTGTAACCTGAGGGACAGTTCTACTCCTGGGCCTCTTTCCCCACACCCTGGCCCCCATTTTCCTCCTCTCCTTTGGTGAAACCTATTAGGTCATCCTCAAGACTGGGGGCAAAAGGGATAAGGGAGGAGAGCAGAGCGAGGCAGACAGCTGGCCTGCCAGACGGCGCTATGCCTTCCCGGAACTCGCGTCATCGCCTCCGCCTGTCTATCAGCCCTGAATGCAAGGCAGGAAAGCCATGAGGCCATTTCTTTGGGCTGTTTGTCAGATAAGCACGGTTTTTAAGCTTCAGGAGGATGACTTCCGGGATCAGCTCTGCTGCCTGTGCTGAATCTTCCCATTAATTAGGTTGGAGCGTGCTGGGGGGTGGGGTGGGGGAGGGGGTAGAAGGAGGGATGGGGGTTTGGGGGTTTGGGGGGGTACTACTGGTACCAGTGTTTCAGAGAAGACTGATTATTTTCTGAGTACAGTTTATTTGTAAATAGGGGCTGGAATTAGAGAGGAAATTGCAACAACAATGGCTGCCACTACATGTCCTCACTATCACCATTCGGGGGCCCTTTCCCAGACTATACAGGTTCAACTCAGACAAAACCTCAGTGCAGAGAAGAGGACCTGGGTAAAAGGCTGTTGTTGCTGCTGCTGCTGCTGCTGCTACTGGTGGTGGTGGTGGTGGTAGTGGTGCTGCTGCTGCTGCTGCTGCTGCTGCTGCTGCTGCTGCTGCTGCTGTCTTGTTTTTAGCAGACCCTCCTAAGTCTCATTTTAATGCAGAGATGTGAAAGCCCAAGCTAAAGTCATTTAGTAGATACAACTGACCACACAGGACTACTGGACAATGTACTAGGGACTAGGGATGAAAAGGCAGTGATAATTGTCTTCCAGCCCGGTTAAGATAAACATAGATCCACCTGCTGTACTCTGTGTGTGTGTGTATGCATACATGTATATTTATGCATATGAACATATATGGTAGAAAATGATAGAGGAATATATATACATACATATATATATATATATATATATATATATGTATGTATGTATATTTGAGACAAGATCTCTCACTGCACCTGAACTTCACTATTTCAATCGGTTGGCTAGCTAGTGAGCTCCCAGTATCTGCCTGTCTATGCTATCCTACCCCTAGACACTGGGATTCTCAGCTTCACAGCCATGTTCGGCTTGTACTTGGGTGCTGAGAATTCAAACACACATCCCTTGTGCTTGGCAAGAACTCGAACCGCTGAGCCATCTCCCCGGCTCTCACTCCTAACTTCTACCTATGCATGAGATCAGGTTGAACTTCCTGTGCTCTGACAGTCAGTCATCCAAACTGGGGCCTCCTATCTACCCACGTCTCTATATAAGGAGCTACTCTGCAGTTCTCAGACAAACGATGAGCGAGCTTCAGTGCGGCCCATGTATAAAGTGGCCTTTAAAGGAGCAAGCAGCAGCTGCTCACTTAGTTTCGCCAGGAGAGAAACCTTGGCCTTTGATTAGTGGACATTTGGACACAGTCACTCGGCATTTCCTTCCCTTTATGGGCTTAGAGCAGAGTAGGGACGCATCATGAGAGGAGTTCCTCCAGCGTGCTCTCATCAGTCGTAATCTACCTCAGGGAAAGTGAGTTAGTAGAGCTCTTTTTCCAACTGCATCAAAACATCCAATTAAGCTGAGGAGAATATTCTGTTCACCGTTTTTTAATAAAGGGGCATAGCTTTCCACAGGGGGGAAAAGTTACTGCTGAGTGAGAGACTTGGAGTGCTGGGCCCTAAGTGGGATGCCCCTGTCACTCTTCTCCCCTCAAGGTTCTGGCATCTATGTGGAAGAAATGGCAAAAACGGTTTTATGAGGCAGAGGTGGTAGATGACTTCAGCAGGGGTTTCAGATGCCACAGGGCAGACGCACATGTAAGCTCCATAGAGGCTGCACGAGATCTGCATAAACTAAAGCTGGAAAAATCCAAGCACTGGAGAGGGGAAGTGTGTAAAGGTCCAGCCCTAGCCAAGACGCTCTTTGCAATTGGCAGCTTCTGGGAACAAGAAAACTGTTCTCTTCAGCGCAGGGACACTGGGTATAGCAAGCACATGCTAGGGCAGGCTTGTGCTTAGGAGAATCTGGCCAACACAATCCAGAGCCCATGTTTTGGTTTGGTTGGTTGGTTGGTATGTGTGTGTGAGACAGTTTATTTAAGAGAGAGAAAGCACATGAGCTTCAGTATTTATGGGCTGGAAGATCTGGGCGCCCTTGAGGAAGGGAGAAGGAATGTGATAAAAATATATTGTATGAAATTCTTAGGAAGTAGATAAAAACATGTAAAAATGTGTACAATGAGAATTCATAGAGCAACAAGGAATTTCCGTTATTCCTATAACAACTATTTTTAAATGCACAATCTTGCCTGCATTTTTTTTGTAAATAACATTGATCATGTCCCCATTTACACAAATAATAGATATTAATAACAGAATGTTTGGAAAATAGAAAATGAGTAAAGGAAAATTGAAACTTCAACAACATATATTGATATTTTGAAATACAGTTGACCACCAGAAATTAAAATGCTGGAAAGCAAACCCACTAGAAATGGAAGGCAACTGGATTCCACTCAGTTGTGATTTGTGCACACACTACCCTGACTACATACCCCTCCATTCACAGACACACAGACAGACACACACACACACATATGCACACATGCACACAAACATGCATACACGCACACACACACTGTCCTTTCTGAACTACTCCAGCTCCCCCAACACACATGTTCCTTTCTTGTTTTACTTTTCCCATGAGTCACCAAATCTAATTTCCTTTCTTATATTTTTCCTTCATTGTTAGATGTCTGGGTTGCCAGTCAAACCTTATGACCTTTTTAAACTACTTGACCAAAGATTGCCAAGCAAGGCCCAAGTTGTGTGATCACTTCTGCATTTGCAGATAAAACAAACAATGGCAGGGAAGTAATCTACTTATGACACAGTTCCTATACAGAAAGAGCAGTTGCACCTTACTTTCTCTGAGACCATTAGGAAGCTGCCGGTTGGAGGCATGCATACCACAGACCTCTGATTTCAAGATAACAGAACTGGAGGTAATTTTCATTAGGATCAGAATTTCTTTTATATTTCCCACACAGAACAATACAGATCTGAGATTGGGTAAGGTCCACATAACTGAAAGAACACCATTGTTACACAACACAAAAAAATGCAGTGTTTTCCATTGTTGCTGCTTATTTTGTTTTGGCGCTGGGAATTGAACCCAGGGTCGCCCACATGCTGGGTAAAATCCACTGCCTGATTCATAATTCCTAGCCTTTTTGTGTGTTTTTTCTTCTACTTTGAGATAGTGTTTTATTAAGGTGCTCTGGTGAGCCTTGAAACTTCCTTTCCTCCCCTCTGGTCCCCTCGGCTAGCTGGGCTTACGGAACTGTGCCACCGGGTCTGGCATTATTGTTGTTGTTGTTATTATTTTTTGTTCTGTTTTAAAACAGGGAGGCAGGTATTCTAGGCTGGCCTTAGACTCAGTCTGTAGTTGAAGTTGATGTTTAATTTCTGATCCTCTTACCTCCACGCCACTGGCATTGCAGATGTGTGCCTTCAGACATGGTTCCTGTGGTGCTAGGGACTAAACCCAGGGCCTCATGGATGGTGGGCAAGTCCTCTACCAGATGACCTATACCCTCAGCTCCCCCCAAAACCCCCACCGATTGTTTTTTAATGGAAAAGTTCACTTGCTATGTCTTTACAAAGAATGCTGTATCCATCCTGTTGGTGTTGCTTAAGGCAGTCCTGAAGCATCAGGAGAGAGCGTGGTAAAAAGGCCAATCATCAGCCAGCCCAGGCTCACGGGGGTTGAGTGGACTGAGCTTGAGGACTGAAGAGAGATCTCTGTAAATACCAGGGTGGAGACATGATGGCACAAATCACAGGTTGCAGCAGGCAGTGTGAGAGAAATAGGCCCTAAATTGGTTTCTTTTTCCCATTCTGGATAGCGGAAACAGAGCTGGAACTGTGCACGCACATTTAGATGGACAAGTACAGACGAAGGGGCAAAAGGAAGCCAAGGAAGTACACCAGCTGTGGACGGAGCTTCATCAGAGGACTTGCAAGAATTACATGAGGAACTGCAGAAAAGTGCTAAGCTGTTTGTTTTGTGTCTACTACACTTAGAGGACACATTTTTTTTTTTTCCTCTCCAATTTTACTTCAGATGATCTAGAAGTTGATGGGCATTTCCATAGCACAGCACTGCTTTGTTGGGGAGAAGTGGCAGACACCTTTAACCACCTTCCCCACCTCCCAAACTTTTGAGGCAGAGATGGGAGAATCTCCTTTAAGAAGCTTTTTTCTTCATGGTGAGTTGTAAGCCAGCCAAGGCTACATAGTGAGATGCTGTTTACGAGGGGGGCGGGGAGAGAGACAGAAAGAAAGAGACACAGAGACACAGAGAGAGGGAGGGAGAGAAAGACAGAGACAGAGAGAGGCAGAGAGACAGAGAAACAGAGAGAGAGACAGAGGGAAGGAGGGAGGGAGGGAGGGAGGGAGAGAAAAGAAAGAGAAGAAAAGACAAACCCTAAAAAGAATGTTCAGCTTTTCTAATCTTTATACACCTTGCTTTCAAAGGGCAAGGCTTTGTGCTAAATGTGCACAAACTGCTTTCAGAAAAATTTCACAAAAATATCTTTCCACATACAGAAGTTTCTATCTAGTCTGGTTGGAGCTGTTTCTTAAAACCTACTTGGCAGAGTGTATAATTAAATGTTGCCATGCCCATGTACCTGTGACTATGTGCTTGATAGTGAGGGATCAGTGTCCACAACACAAACTGAAAGTGGTTCCTTCCTTCCTGTAACCTCGGCTCTGACCCTGTGAAGCCACTTTCTGCTCATTAGTCCTCACCTTTGCAGTGAGCCCCTAGGTGTGTGTGTGGGGGGGGGGAGGACCTGGCGGCTGCAGCTATCCAAACTTCTGAAATGATGCTAGGCACCAGTGACTCCATGAACTCATTAGGCTGGCAAGACTTGGGAGGAAGGACTAAGCCAGTGCCCATACCTCAAGCTACAGGAACAGGGCAGGAGCTTGGGAGGAAAAGGAACGAATGTGGAGCTTTAAAAGCCTGAGCAGGGAGGTTTAATTCATTATTGTAATGACTTCCCCAGCAGGAGACTCTCCCCAGGAAACACAGGGTCCTGCTTCTAATAAGGCTACAGGGACTGAGCTCTTCCAGAAGGGCTCTCAGGGATGGCTCTAAAACATCATCATTGTCTTATAGATGAGAATACATAAAGCATGTGCAATACAGAACAAAAAGTCCAGGCTGACAACATTTCCCCTTCTTTGCTGTGGGCTATCTTAACACATGAGCAGCAGATATGAGGGTGCCAAACCATTAAGTATTTGAGTAGGTTTTGTTTGTTTGATTGGTTGGTTAGTTAGGTTTGTTTGTTTTTTGTTTTTTGTTTTTTTACTAGATGCAAACCTCTACTTTGCTCTTGTTACACATAGAATCTAAATAAGGCATATATGGTGAGGAGAAGCCACCACCATCCCTGCTTAGTTGTAAGAGGCAGCTGGGGGCAGGGCCACAGTTCCCTGCTGTAGTACTGGGCTAGCCAGTATGCACCGTCTTACCCCAACATCAGCACAAAGCAAGCACAGTTGGGATGAGCCACAGTGGGTCCCTCAAAGTCTGTGCTTCTGCCCTTTCAACCTTTCCCAGACTCCAACGTCCTCTGGTGTCCAGCGACACATTTGCAACACGATTGAGTACATTTAGGAACACTTGCCACCTCTTTGTTTTTTTCTTTTCTTTTCTTTTTCTTTTTTTTAACTGCCATAGTTGTTCATCACATTTTTCAAACTTAACCACACAGGTGATTTCTCAATGACAGGTATATCGGTGTTCCCAACGCCTTACTATCTCTTCTTCCATTTTGGATAGTTAGTGGTTTGCAACAAGTCTGTAATGAGTGTTCCCATACAAGCATGGCTTGGCATATGTGCACACAATGCCTACCTGCAGAAAGGTTGGCGCTAATGTTCCTGACTTTTAAAAATAGATTCATAGCTCCAAATTGTAATACAAAAAGGGTTTTCGGATGAGATTTAAGAGTATATATCAAAGCACATGACCTTCACAAGCTCAAACCAGACAAAAATCACAGTGCAGAGGAGAAAAAGTAGGTGCGGAATCCCACCGCTAAGGGGTGGGGGAGTTATTGGTGTTTGATTGAAATGTAGGGAAGGGGAGAATGAATTTTCTTTAATAATGTGACCTCTGGAAGGTTGATTGCACACCAGGGCAAGCCCTACACCATAGTGACTGGGCAGCAGCCGGAACTGGACTCTATGTGAGGAGGAAGAAGAGGAGGAAGAGGAAGAGGAGGAGGAGGAAGAGGAAGAGGAAGAGGAAGAGGAAGAGGAAGAGGAGGAGGAAGAGGGCAACAATCTGGGAGGAGTTGAGGGAAGGTATGAATATAATTAAAATATTGAAATATATTGAATGAAATCCCCGAATAATAAAAATTTTTAAAAGAATATGCACACAGAAACATTCCTTACTTTGTAGCATAATGAAATCCAGATTTTATATTTTTTAGTTATTTGATAACAAATTTACTTACTGCTGTCCTTTTTAGTATTAATTCATTTTGGAGCTGGGACATGACTCAGCTGGTAGAGTGCTAGACGAGCCTACATGAGGGTCTGGGGTTCCATCTCCAACACCACATGAAAATCAGGTGTGGTACCTCCCACCTGTGACCAGCACTCAGGAAGGAGATGCAGGAGGATCCGGAGTTCAAGATCATCCTTGGCTACACAGTGAGTTTGAGGCTCATTTGCACTATACATGGCTCTGTAAAATGAATTGCCTTCGTATTACTCTGTAAATATTTCATATTACTCTGTAAATATTTTCATATGGTAGTGAAGCCTCAGGCAATCTGTTCAGAAAACCTGGCTCTGAGGCCCTGGGAATTTACATTCCAGGACAATTGGGTTTTTGCTAATGTCTATGTCATCATTTGCAGCAAGGACACTTGTCTAGAGAGGAGGCAAATCCAAATAAAAAGTAATCTATTTTCATTTCTTTTGAGACATATCTCTATTCAAATGCCCTCAGTATAAACAGCATAGAAAGTGTTTCGTTCTTCCTGATTTCGATTTAGGGGAAAGCATACGGAGAGACCAAGCTGAACCAAAAAGGTCCTGAGGTGAAGATTAAAATAAAATCTGGACACTGAAGCCACGATCTGGTGTTTGGGACATTGTGTGTCCCACAGTATATCCCTCTGTGCACGTATCACATGCCCTCACATACTCATGAGGCAAGCCTCAAGAGCAGATAAGAGAGGGAAGGTGTCTATATCACACAGAATTTTAAGAGTAAGGCAACCAACTAGTCATTTCTTTGTACACAGCAGCCTCCAATACATGAAGAATCTATACTCATACAGCTATCTCCACTGAAATGAAAGGGTCTCCTGAAGGAAGGAGGAAGGCTCATAAAACTCAAGAAACAAAGGAAACTTAGAAGGCTGAGGAAGCTCCTGAAGCTCACAGAACTCACAGCTTCCTTACCCCAATATTATGCAATATAATTAACTATATACAACTGATGGAGAAAAGTGACTCTTCAGCTAGCAAAGCTGTCTGAAACCTGTACAAAAAGCTCCATTGATGGACTTTAGGAACTCATCACCCTGCAGGATGGGTTTTTTTAGTAATGTAGCTGACTCAGTGTCACTCATGCACTATAAACAACCTTCACACATGTTCCTGTGAGGAACCCCAACAAACTGACAGGTTCTTTGAGCTAGACTTGAATGAAACCGTTTCTTCGATCTGTTCCTGGTTCCCTCCCTGGGGAGAAGGGACATTTGTCCACATGTCCCCAGGAAAAGTCACACAGTACTACCTGTCACTAGATAAAATACAAAGAACTTATACAGTTGTATCTCAAATGGAACTCTTCCCAAAGGACTAAATCACATGTACATGTAAAGCAATGTACATGACTTTAACCATGAAGTAGATCCTAAGTCTGTGCTCATGAGGTTGAGTTTACAATTTATAATTCGAAATTCTTTAACCTACTTGTTGACTGTGTAGTTCAATCTAAGATGAAAGCTGCTGTTCTGGAGGCATGGCTCAGAAGTTAAAGGCTCTGGCTGCCATTTCTGGAAACCACAGACAGCTTCCAAGCATCCACATTGTGGCTCAAAACCATCTGTAACTTCAGTTCCAGGGAATCTAACACGTTTTTTGATTTTCTAGCATACTACATGCCTATGGCTATATATACGTGTAAATCTATGCATGTAGGCAAAACAGTCTTATAAATTTAATTTAAATTTTTTGAAATGTAAGATGTAGCTCTTAGGAAGAAACAATACCAAGTCTAATTTTGATTGCAACTGGTTTTTACCTTTCTTTTTGTTTAAGTGGGTTGTTTTTGTTTATTTGTTTGTTTTTTGTTTTTTGAGACAGAGTTTCTCTGTGTAGCCTTTGATTGTCTTGGACTTCCTTTGTAAACCAGGCTGGCCTCAAACTCACAGAGACTCACCTGCCTCTGCCTCCTCAAATACTGGGATTCAGCACTCAGTTGAATGTGCCAGCATGCCTGGCTTTCATTTTATTTTTAATTTATGTGCATAGGTGTTCACCCTATATGTATGTCCATACACCACATGTGTTCAGTACCTGAGGGAGTCAACAGAGGGTGTCAGATCCCCAGGGACTAGAACTAAAGACCGTTGTAAGTTGTCCTATGAGTTCTGGCACACAGCACATATTTCCCAATAAATACTATTCACCTTGAAAACTTAAGATTAATCACATGGGTATGTACAAGTTACCAACTGTTTAAAGATACACAGTCCATGAGGAAAAAGTGACTCAATTGTCAATTACTGTGGTCATGCTATTTTCATATGTCTTCTTGGTAAGAATGATGACCCGAACCATAATGACTTACTTAGTAAGATAGAAGGCACTGAGATCTCATTTTTGCCAGTCTTGACAAGCAACAGTAGGCTAACCAAGTTCTCTGAAACTAAAAGATACCGTCGCTTCTCCCAAGGGTTCATTGGTCCAATAAAGTACCTTTAAGAAAATATTCTCTTGAGGGATTATTATAACCTAGTTGCTTGGCGTCTTGGGCACCATGGCATTAACTACAAGCTCAACACAAGATAAAGTAAAAGCATTTTCCCATTACTCCTGATGAGGAGATTGGGAAACCACGGTCCACAAGCATCATTCAATGGGAAAAGACAATCCCATATGGCTGAGAGAAATTGCTAGCCTGAGACCCGCTTCTCACAAGAAACCTTGGGACAACTTCTCAGTTTGCCTTGGGTATCGCCTGTGAATTCCACTTCACTGGCTTCTACTTCATCCTTTGACTCTAGAACACCTATGTGCCCAATGCGTAGCCCCTTCCCAAAACAAAGGTGGTGGCATTCATACTTAATGGGTACTCTTGGTTTTGTAGATGATACGTGTTAATTTACTTTGTATAGATTTTTTTTGAGACAGGGTTTCTCTGCATAGTCTTGGGTGTCCTGGACTTGCTCTGTAGACCAGGTTGGCCTTGGCCTCACAGTGATCCACCTGCCTCTGCCTCCCTGAGTGCTGGGATTAAAGGCATGAACCACCACTCCTGGCTGTATAGATGATTCTTGAATAAAGATTCCATTTTGATTCCTTTTGAAGGGGGCTGAAGTACTATGGATTCAGAAATAGCTGGACACACCATGAAGCCACTGACATGGTGGACGATTAAATATTGCTATGATCTGTTATATTTTTGCTGAAGGACACAACAAATAAATGACTGTACTTCCAAATTAGGCAAGTGCCACAGAAGATGACCTGGTCCTTTGACATTTGTTTTCATTCTTTTTAGATTGTTTCTTACTGGGTACATTATTTCCATAAGAGTCATTTTGTTTGACTAAAGAGCTAGTAATATTTCAGGAAACTCACATTAAACATGACCATTTTTCAGAACTTCTAGAATGCTTTGGTCAAAAGTGGGAATTAAGCAGTAAGCCAAATGAGGAATATGTTATAGAAATTTGGGCTGATTTTCTTACATTATCTTACTTTAAGCAAACTGCGCCTTTTCAAAAATTAAAATTGGTTATGCAAGTAGTTGTGTCAGCTATGAAAAGAAAGCCTGTGCCCTGCCAGGCACTGCGATGATAACCTAAGATGGAATGCAAGTAGGATTAGCTGGCTCCTTGTTCATGGCACATCCCATATAGCAGGAGCTCCAGCCATCACTACTATCTACACAGCACGAGAGATGGTCTACTGATGCTTGGGAACCAGAATCCATGAGGGATGGTCTATGGATGTTTTGGGAACCAGATGGCAGGCTCACACCTTGGCTGGGATTGAAAAGCCATTCCCTCTATAACAAGTTGCTTAAATGCCTTGTGCCTCAGTTCACCATATGAAAATGTAATAGACAAACAATGTAACTATCTGGGAAGTGCTTTGCAGAGTTCAGGAGAGCTCCCAGAACACAGTCTGACCCACAGTGAGTGTATCCTAAGTAAACAAGACCACAGGTGCCCTTCAAGGACGAGCAGAGATGACCAGCAGGGACATTGCCTAAATCATTGCTGACAAGTCAAAAGCATTTCCTTTTAGTTTGCACTCGGCAGGGCATCCTACTATTGACAAGGAGTGAATCTCATTTGTAGGGCTTAATAGAATTAAGAACAGTAACATCTCTCTTGGTCTGCTTCAATTTCATCTTAGTCCCTGGAAGGAACTCTGCGTGTTCTGTTATGTGCACAACTGCAGACTGTAACTAAGGGTGTGTGAGATGAAGACAATCAGCTTCAGCTTTCATATCACAGATGAACAAATGGTGTACAACATGCGTACAATCACACATTTGTAAACACTATCATACAACATGTGCATGTTTGTAGAACCAGAAGTGAGCATGCAAAATTTCAAATATTTGAGTGTTTTCTGATTTCAGGATTTGAGCGAAAACACCATGAAAAGTTGAAAATGTCAATGATTAACCAGCAAACTGTGAAAATAAGGGCTCTTTCACTCTCTCTCTCACTCACACACTCTTTCTCTCTCACTCACACTCGCTCTTTTTCTCCCTCTCTCCTCTCTCTCTCTCTCTCTCTCTCTCTCTCTCTCTCTCTCTCACACACACACACACACACACACACACAACAACAACAACAACAACAACAACAACAAAAACCCATTCAACAAAGAGAAAGCCCCCTTTCTCTCCTCTCCAGCTGGAGCCTGCCTGGCAGTGCATGTGCCTGATCTGATAATCCTAATTGGAAAGAGAAAATGTGATTTCTGACATTGTACAGTCCAGAGGCAGAAGCCTTAGGATGCTGAGGAGTGCCTGCTAGAGATGTTAAATACCTCGTGTGTGCCTATTGAAAGGCATCAGTATGGGGCTGAAGGGGGACACTGAGAGTGACTGTCTTCTGAGTAAAGGGTTAATTACTCAGTTATTAATGCTGTGGGCCAGACGATACCAACACGGCAGAGGCTCTGAGGAGGGGTCAGCAGCACTTAGCAGATGTAGTTTCCTTCTTACAGCCTTTGGAGGAAAGGAATGTTAGCCATGTGTAGCCCATAGTACGTGTCCAAAGTCAGGCTGTCACTGGATTAGCTATGGGAGTGGGGGTAGCAAGAATATAAACAAAAAGGCTATTTTACTTCAGGAAATCAAATTGCTGTCTCTCCAAGAATTATCACAGTTCAGCTAGAATGGAGTCACTTTAAAAAAAAAAAAAAATGGATAGGCCCTGGCTGACATTAACCAATGAGCTGGAGGAGCTTCTCAGTGGGTGTGGTCCTGGCTAACATTAACCAATGAGCTGGAGGAGCGTCTCAGTGGGCGTGGCCCTGGCTGACATTAACCAATGAGCTGGAGGAGCTTCTCATGGGTGTGTTCCTGCCTAACACTCACCAATGGGATAGAGGAGCTTTTCAATGGGTGTGTTCCTAACTAACACTCACCAATGAGATTTTCCTAAGAGGACTCTGAGTCTATATTAATCTCTAAGTGTTGACCTATAACTCATCTTACAGAAGTCCACATGCCCTTTGGCAGAAATGCCCAACGGACAACTAATTACATTGCTTTAAAACATCATTGGGTATCTGTGACTTTTAAATTTCTGAATATTAAGATTGAATCAGTAAGTTCACCAAGTGGAAAATACAGAGCTATCTAATTTGCTGTGCAGAGATCTCATGAAGAATAATAAAACGTTCCAGTCTGTGTTCCGGTCTCAGAAGGTAGAATATGATTACCAAAGCTCCCCTCCCATACTGATTCATTAGGCGGAAGAACAGCAACAGTCCCAGCTTGGGAGTAGAGAAAGAAAGGCAGCCTTTTAAAAGAGAAATGCTTGGGAATGGAGAGATAGTGCATCGGTTAAGAGCACTTATCGCTCCTGCAGAGGACCCAGGTTCAGTTCTTAGCACTCATGGTGACTCACAACTGCCTGTAACTCCAGCTCCAGGAATCCCATGACCTCTGACCTCCACGAGCCCTGCACATGGTTATGGCGTGCACATAAACTCAGACAGGCACACAGACATATCAACATAAAATAAACAAGTTGTGAAAATAAGTAAATAGATAAAAATTTGCAGCATGTTTTATAAATAGTATTAGAATAGTACTAATTGTATATTTTTACTAAGCTGTCTGGGGAGATAAGTTTATAGTAAATGGAACAAATACAAAGAGGTTACGCATACATCACAAGCATGTGAAAATTAAATTCATGACACAACTAAATTTTAAATCAGTTTAAAAAGAGAAATTACTCCATAATTCATATTGGGATTCTGTAATCTCAGGTACTGAATCAAAACTCTACAAATGTGTGTATATTTCTGTGTGCACAATGCAAAGATACATAAATTATGTATGCTGTGCATTTACCTCCACTGTAGAGTATAAAGATAATGGCAAAATATGTAGAGGAAACTATGAGTGACAGTCCTTGAGTAGGAGGGATGTCCTGGGTCACATTAAAACCTAGAAGGCTCAAAAGAAAAACAAATAGAATTTGTTACCTAAATATTCTTTGTTTCTGTATGGCAAAAAAGAAACAAAAACATCATGAAGAAAAATAATTGGAGAAATATATATAATAAAATATATATAATCTATGTTAAATACATATGTAATTTCTATAAAAGATTTCTTTTGGGTGACAGCACAAAACAAAAATCTTTATTTTCTGTGAAAATATCCACATGATAGGTACATGCAACAACAAAAGAACAAAATTTCATTTTTCAATTTTTAGCTTGGGAAAAAACTAAGAGGTCATCATAAGCAAGAGAGGCCATGAGGAAACACAGACTAACTATACTTGTCAAAGATAAAGGCATGATTTATATCCTTATGGGCACTTTAAAGAGAGCTCAGGGGTCCTTTGATGTGGTATTACAACCCTTAGGGATTTAACCTGAGAGCACATTCCTAGAGTCCATCAGCATATAGGGTCTGTCTTCTGTTTGCTGGTATTTACAATGAAAACATCCATCAAGATTGGACCGACCTCAAAGTGTCTACAATAAGGGAGGCAGTGTCCCTACTGAAGAGAAAGAGATAAGGTTGAGGAGAGGCTCAGCGTGTGAGAGGCTGCCTGCAGAAGTATGAGGACATGATTTCAGACTGCCAGAAAGCACACAAAGCCCGACGAGATAGCTAGCACACAGCTGTAGTTCCAGGACTCCCACGGGGAGCCGGCAGACAGACACAAGACTTCAGCTGGAAGCTCGTGGGCCAGATAACCTGGCATATGCGGGGACTTAGGAAATGCCATCCTGCTTTGTACAAGGTGAAAAACAAGGTCAGACGTTGTCCTCTGACTTCTACATGCATGCCCTGGTATGTGTGTGCATCCCCTTGCTCAACATATGCACATGCGCGCACACACACACTAGAGAGTGGAAACACAAAGAAGAAATCAGATAGAGCTATAAGAGGAAAAACAGGGAAGAAATGAAGCGGGCAAATTTATAACGACTACTACTTTACAGCATTTTAGGCAAATAGATCCACACAGACTATTCTGTCCAAGAACACTTAAGATCTAGAAATAGAAACTAGATGTGGAAAAGGATGTGGGGCACAAAACAGAAGACACCGTTTCTTACACAGTTCTTACACATTCCTTGCACAGTTCTTATCTCTCTCACACGTTCACAGTTTGGTTTTGTTACATTTTTTTTTTCATAGAAAAAGACACTGTGTTTAATATTAAAAAGAAAACACACCATTTAATATTTGTCAGAGTAATTTATGTCCATTCTCAAAGGCTAAGGGACAGGGACCCGCGTTAGTGATGCAGATTAAGGTCCTTCCTAGACAGACAGACACCTTGTGTGGAGCAGAGGAACAGTGTCTGGCTTCTGTCCCAGCAGCCCCTGCTCTACTTACCACTTACTAGACTGGCTTACAGGCATATATCATGCTGCATATGATTATGATTTGCTCTCAGACATGTTAAGAGGAAGTTAAGTCTTCATATTTCTTACATGTTAGCAAGTCAATTGAAATTAACTTGTATAAGTGTCTGCCCCATGCACATGAATCCAGAGCTGGAAACACACGTAATCTCATACTGTCGAAAAGGAACCATTCCTCCCGGGTGGAGAGATGCCTGGGGGGGGCGGGGTTAGGAGCACTGGCTGCTCTTGCAAAGGAATTGGGTTCGGCTCCCAGCACCCATCTGGTGGCTCACAACCATCTGTAATTCTAATTTCAGGGAATTTTATGTTTTCTTCTGTCTTCCATGTACATGGTACACATACTCATACACATAAATTGTGTGTGTGTGTGTGTGTGTGTGTGTGTGTGTATGTGTCTTTTAAAAACTGACCAAAACCATGCCATTCTTCACTGTCCTGACCATTCAATTTACCGCAAAAGAAAAAAAAACAACAACAACGTTTACTAACAAGAACTGTCATCCCTTCATTTTTAGCCGCTCTATAGTAGTAGCAATTTCCTAAATCATTTACTCTCAGGAATATTCTAAATAAACACAAATTACATGAATCATCAGAGATTCATTGAGAGGGTTTTCCAAGGAAAATTATAGTAGTATTAAGTTTTGACAGATGTTAGAATGGATGCCATTGGCAACAATATGCTAAATCGGATTTTTTTTTTTTTTTTTTTTTTTTACCTGAGGCACCAAAACAAAGCAAGGAGCCAATGGGGAGGTAAAAGTCACCATGCTGGTTAAACCACTTTCAAGGTGTCAGCTGAGGAGGGCTAGCTGCTAGTTAAAAAGCCTTAAATCTGCATCCGGGTTGAACATCACCGCAGGACAGCTCAGCCTGGAATGGGAGTTAGCTGAAAACCTGTGTGGACAGAGAGGAACCTCCAGGGTACCCTCAAGAGCCCATCTCTCCTCAATCAATAAAACTACCAGGAAGCTACCAGGGTGGAAGCAGCCCCCATCCTGGAACCACGGAGAACACATGAAACAGCCAATGAGGTTCCTGGGAATACCGTCATCTCCTGCACGTCTCTGAGGTAACCAGACTGACAAACATGAGGGCATTCTTAAAGACCTTATGGCTACAGAACATCAAAGTAATGGATCCTATGAGGCTGGCGTTCCTCTAGTTTGGGCGGAGCGTAGTCAGGGGGAGACCTGGTTTCCTAGAAAGAGATTTATATCTCATCTCATCACCTTTCTGGAGGGCCTGAAACCTAGACTACGCTGTGACCATGGTGAACAGGACCAACTATATGAGTTATCATAACTCTGGCTTCTCCTTAGAGCTGAACAGCGTGCCAGGACCCCAGAGTGAATTTGGGAGGTCACTGGATCTGTGTGTTGGTCCCCACATTGGCTGAGTCTCTTTCTTTCCCTTTTTCACTATTATTTGTCTCAGGACCTGGGATGTGACCCTTAATAATTGCCAGTAACCCTGACACGTGCTTGTTCTTTGAGCTAGGAATGAGCGAGAACCTTCTGTGTGCAACAAACAGGTGACAGTAACAGAAGAGCAGTGCATGGCTGAAGTGTGTGTGTGTGTGTGTGTGTGTGTGTGTGTGTGTGTATCTATATCTATCTATATAAATCTTGTCTTGGAGAACACTAAAAAGCTAAGAAACAACTCTTGGGAATATTCAGAGTGAACCTCCTTGGGTGGGGGTGGGGCTGAGGTAAGGGAACAGAGAGCTGGAGGGGAAAACAAAATAAAATGCACTGTTCTCAATGTCACTTTCCAGCAGCACTCACACCCCAGAGGCCTTTGAAGGGCTACAGAATGCTCCTACAAGAGAGAGAAAGAACGCCTTTGCTACCTTCTGCTGGCTCTCCACTCCTTGTTTCTTTCTGGGCCACTGGCTGGGTCAAAAATTAGAGTTCTTAGTCTGGGTGAGGCAGGGCTGAGAGGTACCAACATCCTCTTCCTTTGAAGAGTCCTTTTCCGTAGTACAGATTTTATCAGTAGAAAGACTTGACCAGCTATGAATCTATATTCTTATTAAAGATTGATTAGTGAGCAGGAGCCACACAGTCCAGTTTCCTAATGGAGCCTCCCTTTGCATCTCAGAATAGTTCCTGGCTCTCTTTAAGGGGAAACTGGTAAGCAGAGACTTTATTCGGGTGTTTATCGCCTGGCAAGTGAACAGCTGAGCAAAATGCTGAGACTGCAACCAGGCTTCCATTATTGCACTGTATCTCCCTCAGAATATAAGGAGTGGTTTGATTTCTGTCTTTTCTTTTCTTTTCTTTTCTTTTCTTTTCTTTTCTTTTCTTTTCTTTTCTTTTCTTTTCTTCTCTTTTCTTTTATTTTTTAAGGAAAAAGAATGAAGAGCAAAAAGTTCTCATGGCCTTAAGCCTACCACAAATATGTGGCACTGTATAAAAGGCTGCTGCTGAATAGCGAATGTTAGCCTTCATTTTCTGGAGACAGTTGGGGTACTGTTTTGTCTATCTGTATGCATCAGGAACAGAGTTAGCACTTCAGAGCATCCCTTTTATGCATAGCCCCAATTGTGTGTTAGAAATATTTCCTGACTTGATTAAAAGTCACAGAACGAATTTGCCTAAAATAGTTTCATGCTCTATCCCTTGGGGAATTATGCTCAGCTGTAGTTGGCTTCACTGACAAGACAACCAAGAGACTAGAATAAGAAAACCATAAGAACATAAGAAGAAGAATTACTTCTTCATGGTAAGGAGTTCCAGGAACTCAGTAACTGGTAGTGTACCTGGGCTGGTGAAATGCAGGTGGTCTAAAAGAAACCCTAACTAGTGTCTCTCAATCAGGCTATTTGAAACAATGGCCCTCACAGAAATGGAGATTTCCCAAGAATCTCATGCTGAGGGAAAGAAAAGACCCCAGACACAGAGGATCTTGTCTGCTACAAAGAGATTTTAGGCAGTAGGGACACCTTGTGAGATCACCCTACAGGAGGGAGCAGTGATGGCTTAATGGGTGGCTGGAACAAGCCTTGACTGAGAATGCTGAGGTGTGCACGTCCCTGGCCCTCCTCAAACTTCACTTTTACCTCAGGACCCAAAACAAGGATTTGTGGGGGTGCTCTAGACCTGTCCCTCTTCCCAGCATGGCTACATTGAATCAACCTATTTTTTCTGCTTCCTACTATTAATTTGGATCTTTTAATTGGCTCACCAGGGACAGGTGGCTGAACCTGGCTTGGCGCACAGGTTGTGACCCCCGCTTCTATAACAGTGGGAGCCTGGTAAATCATATATTGCTTATCTCATTAGCACTAGATGCACACAGCCAGGCATACTCAGTGCAGTTGTGTTCCTTTCCAAAATGTTCTAGCTAGGTTTTTAGTATGAGCACATTTTCAACATCGTTGAGGCCAGAATCATCTTGCCTGACTATGACTATGATTCCATATGACTATGGAATGTGAGTGGAAAATAGTAAGTTAGGGCTGGAGAGATAGATGGTTCTGTGATTTAGAGCTATTGCTGCTCTTGCACAGGACCTGGGTGTGGTTCCTAGTGCATACAGAGCAGCTCACAGCAGTCTGTGGCTTCAATTCAGGGGGACCCCACACCCTCTCTGGTCACCCCGGGCACTGGGCATGCACGTGGTATATAGACATACATTTGGGCAAGACACTCACATGCATACATTTTTTTAATTAAAAAAAAAAAAAAAAAACCTAAAAGGGTAGTTGGCACTCGCTTTGTCTTCCTAGTTTAACGAAGGAGTCTGCTAATTCTCTGCCCACCCAGCATTCCTCCCAAGACAACCCACTGAAGCGGCAATTCCATCTAAACCTTGCCAGGACCCTAATCTTTGAGTTTCAGCGGTAGAAACTTTGTCACACCCTTGTGAACCATGTGGAATCCACATAATTTACTGTTTCCTGTGATTCCTCAAAATGATATTCCTCCCAAGAGATGCCCCCAATCCTGAACACACACACATACCCACATGGATAATAACTTCAATTAGCAAGAACAGACAAAGTCTGCTGTAATTTAGCAGGATTAAAGGAGTGATTAGTTTTATTAAATTATAACAAATGGGTCCTGAGACCACTCTTTTGCCTATCAAGTTCAGTCGGTCTCCTGTACAGAATTAAAACGACCTACTTACTAAACATCTTTAAAAATTGAAAATGTAAGACCAGTGCATGTAACTACCACCTATTTACAAGGCACTCACAGACTACCAACTTGCCTTGAGCTTTGGAATGCTGGGGAGTTAGCATGATGTTTTCCCAACGCTCCTTCAGCAAATTCAGATCTGACGTTAAAAAGAACATGAAAGTCAAATTGCAGGAATCAGCAGGATTGTTCAGAGCTCCCCTAATGTCTCCCTCTCTCAACCTCCCTCTCTCAATGTTGGAGTTCCCAACATTCTCAGTAAAACACCTTTTTCGTGAAGCCTGAGGCATCAAATGAAAACCTACCACCATGTATGCTTTATAGAGCATAAATAGGAGGAAAACCTCACACTTGGCGAGAACCTGCTGTTCATATCTCTGTAAGCTTGAAAGTCACGGTCAACAGCTATTGAAATGTTACGCTGTCAGTCCAAAGAAGTTCTCTGTACTCTGAGCATGCCCATCTTACGACATCAAGCCTCGGCTTTCACTGCCATGAAGAAACGTAGCAGTTGTGTAAGCAGAAGCCTGAGAAGTGGCCCTGCTGCTCCTCCTAGGAGCGTGGCACCGGAAGGACTCAGGGAAGTGCGGGTGCTCTGAACTTGTAAGATTTAATGCCCGTGTTCCTTACTTTTCTGTTGCTGTGATAAAAACACCATGACCAAAGCAACTTACAAAAGAAGAAAGAGTTTATTTGGGGTTATGGGCCCAGATGGGTAGAGCATAGATGGAGCCGACTGCAGGACGGCAGGCAGGCATGGCGGCTAAAACAGCAAGCTGAGGGCTCACACCTCAAAAGGCAAGCAGGAAGCAGAGAGTGAAGTGGGAATGATGCAATCCTTTAAGCTCCTCAAGCATGCCTCCGGTGACACACTTCCTCCAATAAGGCGCCATGGCTAAGCCTCAACAAACAGCATCACTAACTGGGGACCAGGCGTTCAAATGCCTGAAGATTATGGTGACACCCACCTCATTGAAACCGCAATACCAGAAATTAACTTAAACAGAAACCTAAGATGGAAAGAAAACTACATTTTCCTCTCATTTAGGCAACTCAAGAGCATTGTTTTCACTACACACACACACACACACACACACACACACACTCCCGAGCCCCATTCTATGCTATGACATCTGCTGCTGTTTTTCTGTGTCCATCTTTTTAATATACCAAGGAGCAAGGCATTCCAGCCGAGAATGAGAGTTCTCTGTTTTTCTCCAGGGTGGCCCTTCCCCAGTCCATCCTAGTGAGAAGCCTCACCAAAGGGCTGGAGTAACAAGTTCAGTATCTCAGACAAATCACTGACACCGAAGTCACATGACCTGTGGGGGACACTGCTACTGATATTCTGCTTTATAACTATTTATGCATATACTCATGGATTAGTACAGCTCCCAGCCTTTGTCAGAGAAACCTCTTTGGGTAGTGAGTGACAGCCAAATCGGGGATGCTCTGCTTGGTCTTAAAGAAGCTATCTGTGTCAGTCCTCCTGAAGCCCAGTGAAGGATTGTGGGAACCGCAGGAGGGAGGGGTGTGGGCTGGCCCACTGTCTTCTGTATATAACGCATCCAACATTATCACCAACACACAGCAGCTGCGGCTGCCCACACAGGCACAGAAGAAAGGGAGGCTGAAGATGGGGGAAGGGAAAGAAAGGAAAGAGAGAGAGAAAGAAGGGAGAAAAGAGGGGGGAAGAAGGAGAAAGGCGAAGGTGAGGTGGGAGGCATGTGATAAGAGCAGGGCTTCTTGGAAGACGAAGGAGTGTGAGTGATTGAGGTTTGTGACTTGACGCTAATCACAGTGTATTGTTTACAAGTAGGATGCTGCCAACATTTTTCAAAAAATTAAACGTCCTTTAAATTCCCTCATTTTTCCCTTTGCCGCACCCTTTCAGAATAAGAATGGGCTGTGTGCAGCCATCAACTTCAGCTCTCCTTTTCTATATCAAACCCAGCGGCCTCTCCTGGCCACATGGGCATCCTAGGGGTATGGCCAAAAATCGCTTTCCTAATTAGCCTGAACCACTCCTTCAACAGCAAATGATTTATTTTAATGAGGCCATTGGCATCAGTGATCATAACCATTTCCTTAATGGTCTCCTTCAAGCATCTCACGCTCACACAAGCCTGAGAGCACATTTGCAGGGACACTCTTCTAAGTTGCATTCTGAAGTAGGCATCATGTTAGAAGAAAGTCACATGCGAGACAAATGAAATGTGTGGGTAGGAAGAGAAGAGCTACATCCTCCAGTGGGTCTCCCCATCTGATGCTTATATGTGGGGTGGGGAGCATCAAGTATTAGATAAAACACCAAGATATACAGGAGAATTAAAAATGGCACAGGGCTGGGGAGATGGCTTGCTTGGTAGAGGAGTTGAGTTTGATCCATCAATACCCATGTAAGAGCCAGTATACAACTGTAATTCCAGTACTGGGGAATGGGGACAGGCAGAGCCCTGGAGCTGGTTGGACAGCATATCTCAATCAATGAGCTTCAAGTTCACTGAGAGAGCCTGTCTCAGAAACTAAGGTGGAGAGCAACTGAGAAAGACAATGGACATTCACATGTACAAAACATCCATACACATAAAGCGTGCGCGAGTGCGCGTGTACACACACACACACACACACACGTGCACACACACATACGCACTCACACACTGAAGAACAATATGAAAATATTTCTCGTGCTTCAATACTGCTAAGGCTACAGCACTTCCTATTACCAAATTTCCCTCAGTCAAGAACACTGAAATCTATACATAGCATTTCTGTACAGGAGTAGATAAAGCCCTGAGTTTTCAGGAGACAATTTATTCATTTGCAGATTTTCTGTTCTCTTCCCAAGAAAAAAGTACGGACAGAGCTATCAGGTAGAATTCATTGAACAAGGCATGCAAATTGCTGCCCTGTAGCCTGGTGAGATCATTTAAAATAATAAAGGAAGTCTAGACGAATGAGAAGACCAGGTCAATAGCTCTCTTCCACCATAACTAGCAAGTGAGCCTTGAAGGAAAACAGAGAGGCAGTAATTTAACTTCAAGGTCTTTAACAAGACAAATGGGGCTGCCATGTCTTGTCTAGAAGTGGGTTAAATGGTGTCTGTAGGAAGGCTGGGGTCAGAGGCTTGAAAATTAAGACTCCTGCAGCCCTTTAGGGGTTAAAAAAAAAAACATCTTGTGTGCTTGAGGTTCCTGCAGAGAATTCTGCAGAGCTGGGCTACTATGGTCAGTGATGCCAGGAGCTAAGGTCATCTGTCTGATCATTCCTGAAGGAGACTTCATGGCTAAATGACAAGAAAATCTGTTTTTATGGCCCATGTGATTAAATATTGAAAAGGTAACTAATACTTCTGTGGGGGAAGGGAGGCAGGAGGAGTATGTTTGTGAAAGTGACTGGCTTCAGTTACCTCAAGAAAACCACCAGGAACTGTCCCCATTTCTTGCCTGAGGTCTGGGTGCCAGACCGTGATGATCAAACACACAGAGAACACTCACCTTCCTAATGCACACAGCCCTGTTGCACATAATGGCTAATTGATTTTTGGACTGCATTTAAGACATTAGCCTGCACAGAGGGAATGCCATTTATAGACACAGGAACCCTCAAGACACTAAAAATAGGAACTACGATTGGGAACTTGCACTCTACCAGCAATTCCCGAAAGAAGAGTCTGAACTGGGCTGGTGAAGCAGAACCAAGGACAATTTCAATTTGCCCTTGGATAATTAAGGGGAATGTGACTTTTTAGGAGTTCTCATCCATCGTCCTTTGCAATAACACAGTGACTGCCATCATGAGATGAGGTCTCACAGACCATATGTCCTACTGTAGTGTTACAGTGTATGGCACTATCACAGCATCCATACCTGCACACTGTAAGAGCAATAGAAAGATGGCATGGATGACAGGAAATGACTTTCCTTTAGAAATGTGAATGGGGTTAGTTTCTCTGCTTTGACCTAGGGAAAGGAGTAAAGTGTTCTAGATTGCTTTTCTGTTGCTGGCCATTCCATGAAAAATTACCAGGAAGCAGGAAACTTATTCCCAGCCAAAATGTACAGCAGGACGCCATGGAGGTGTGCTGACTGATGGCTTGCTCACGTGTTTAACTAGTTTACCTCTACAGCCTAGACCCACCTGCTTAAGGTTAGCACTGCCCACAGTGGGCTGAGCGCCCTGTCCTAGCTTGCTGTGATAAATGCCGTGACCAAAGGCTACTCTTTAAAGAAAGGGGTCAGTTCACTTTACAGCTTACGTCTCCTCATGAAGGGAAGCCAGGGCAGGAAATAATGCTGGAACCTGGTAGCAGGAACTGAGACAGAGAACATAGAGAAACACACTGCTTACTGGCTTGCTCCTCATGACTTGCTCAGTCTGATTTCTCATATCTACATAGGGGATGGCAACACCCACAGAGGGATGGACTCTCCTACATCTATCATTAATTTAAAAAAATTCTTAGCCAGGCAATGGTGGCGCATACCTTTAATCCTAGCACTCGGGAGGCAGAGGCAGGTGGATCGCTGTGAGTTCGAGGCCAGCCTGGTCTACAAAGTGAGTCCAGGACAGTCAAGGCTACACAGAGAAACCTTGTCTCAAAAAAACAAACAAGCAAAAAATTCTTCCAACTCCTTGCTTACAGGCCAATCTAGTGGAGGCATTTTCTTGATCGAAGTTTCCTCTTTCCACATGACTGTGGCTTTTGTCAAGTAGACAATAAGTAACCAGCACACCATCCTACCTAATCAACAACCAAAACCACCCATCGCAGACAGGCCCACAGGCCCATCTGATTCAGAAAATCCCTCCATTTAAACTCCCTTCGCAGATGACATTAGTCTATGTCCAGTTGATGGTTGAAGCGAACCGAACGAGAACACAAGAGGATGTGATTTCTTCTGCCCAGGTGACAACATTCTTAAGAGGGAGCTCTGACCACAGCTATTGTGTGACACAAGGTTGAGAGGGGGACATAGGCAGGGATCCAGGGGAACCTGAGGCGGGGGAATGGGGAGTATGTATGACCATATTTCATTGTGTATACATATATATATATATGTGTGTGTGTGTGTGTGTGTGTGTGTGTGTGTGTGTGTGTGTATGCGTGTGTGAGTGTATATATACATGTTCTAAGCTCAAAACTCAACTTTGCATTGCTCCACTTTTGTATAAGCTCACCTTCTTACTGATAAAATGTAAACACCGCTGTTTAAAGTCTGCAGAACATTATCTTAATTAAGAACAAGAACAATGCAGATAAAAGGGACCAGGAAATTGCCCAGCACCTTGAATACATCAAAGTGCAATAGGGAGAATAGTCTCAGCTCATTTCAGGGTCTGTGAGACTTCCTGGCCTTAGGAGCGACAATAGCAGGAACGTTCAGCTCGTGCCCGCATGTTTGCCTAACTGTCTTATGAAAATAGCTTCTAAGAGCGGAGACTTGGGAGGACTCGAAGCCCTCAATGCCTTCCTTCTCTGCCATTTCCTATGTTCTAGCAAGAGGGCCACTGCCTTCTGCCTTTGAAGTTAAGGACCTCATTCTGTGGTTTGATAGCACATTCTTTTCATCAGAGGAAAATATTAGGGCCCCACGGAAAAGGAACTTCTGCTGTTGGAAAGACTATTCACACAGGAACCAAAGCATTTTATACATCAGGCTGCAGCGTTCTGTGCCGATTGGGAGAATTCACTTAAGCCTGGCAGCACTGGCAGGTTAGGATACTTAAGTCAGAAGCACTTCCTCGGGTGTTTGGCTCTATCTTTAAAGATAAAGTGTATGACATCGCTTATAGACATTGTTATGAACTATCCCCAAAAGATAACTCTCAAATCAGAGCCCAGGGCTTCAATGGGAGTCATGGTTGTTTGTACATATTTTACCTGATGATCTGAAGTCAAAGCCAGGACATACAAAGTACAGGGAGACGGCCAATTCCACAAAGGTGTCCTTTGACTTTGACTTGCACACTATGGGATGTGCAAACACACACACACACACACACACACACACACACACACTCACACACAAATACACACTAAATATAATAAATACATAAATAGAACTAATAGACATGACTATGTCACTAAGTAGTTACTTATACAAACAAATTTACCAACATTTCAGAAATTGCTGTAGTGGGCAGCAGCCAATAACTCTAAACCCTTTTCTAACAGCTAACCCTTCACCGTCACTTAAGTATATAATATAATATATTATGCATATGTTTATAACTGCAATCTCTAAGATGAACCAGAAAAATCACCTTTTCCCTGCCACCCACTTAATCCAACAACAACAACAACAACAATAAAATGCTTCTCTGGTTTGTGAGTGTGAGTGTGTCGCTTTGTTACAAGTCTAGAGACAAACATTTGCAGTAAGAAAGGAGTGGGATTCTGTCTCATCCTCAAATACACGAACTGTTTATACAATGTACAAAAATAATCATCATCATCTCACACAAAACACAATTATGGATTTTAATATAACTGGTCAAAATAGGTAATTATATTCTTGGCAACCAGGAAAACACATCAGTCACCTCCTTGATGACATTTCAGGTGTACAAGTAGGCTGTGCTGGCTGGTCTATTATATTCCCATGGCCCACACTAGCAACTTCTAATACCCTGAGACCCAGAGATGTACTTTAAAAGATAGGGTTTTTTTTGTTGTTGTTGTTCGTTTGTTTGGTTTTGCTTTGTTTTGTTTTTAGTGATTCCAAATTTTCAATACTTATATAAACAAATATGAAGCTTGGATAATAAAAAATAGTAATACGTTAGAGCAAGGCTCCAATAGTTAATTTTTAGTATATCCCAGATAATGAAAAGCAGCCAACTAAGAATAAACATTCTCATGTTCTCTTCGTTCAAGAGAATAAGCATTCTCAATGTTCTTTTCGTTCAAGACTGACTTCTGTGGCCCTTTGAGAAATGTCCCTCATAGGCGTTGGAACTCTTGGGCCCCATGTCGTGGGGCTGTTTTGGGGGGTGGTCATAGAGCCTTTAGGAGGTGGAGCTTGCTGAGGAAAGTTAGTCACTGGGGGTGGGCTTTGAGAGCCCATGGCTTCCCACACATCTAGTTAATTCTCTCGCACGCACGCGTGTGCGCAGCTTCCTGCTCCAGCTGCCTGTTGCCATGCCTCCCTCACCATTACTGATGCAATCACTCTGGAACCAGAAGCAAAAAAGAAGTGTTTCTCCCTAGAGTTGCTTCTGGTCATGATATTTCCCCACAGCAACAGAAAAGTAACTAATACAGTGTCCCTGTAAAGTGGTTGAACTCCATTAGGGGCCTCGCAGATTGCCACCTGCCGTTTGATCACTTGCCAGGAAACAAGGTGCCTCTCCACGTTAAGACGGAGGTGCTTATTCCCAGCTGTGAGGCAGAACTCAGCACTGTTCTCTCTTTATCCCCACCATACCAGTCTGAAAATGTATCTCCCAACACGTAAGGTTCATTACATCCTTTTAAAACTTTCTCCTCTCTGGCGACATTATCTGTGCTCCTGAAGATGGGTTGTACCAAACACACAATGCCCTGAGAGTGCAGTTACAGGCAAGAGAAAACATGCCTCTCTGATTTTAATCCAGTCAGGCATAATCCAGTTAGCAAGGGTTTGTCATGGTTCCTAATGTACAGAGCAGAGCTCTGCTCTCTCAAAAGGAAAATGTCTTTGTGTGAGGGTAATTACTGATTTAGATAGTGAAAGATGGAAAATGATAAGGATTCCGCACGTGAAAAATAGGTGGAGCCTACTTACAAACTGCCAAGGATAAAGACATGCTGTTAGTTTAGAGCAGAGAGCACTATGGAAACCAAGCAGGGATGACCTGCTCTAGGGACAAGTACAGAGTCAGATCATCATAGCCAAGAAAATTCCCCTCAGCTTTGTGGAGCTTTAATAAGCCCCTCGGTCAAGTCGGTTATTAATTACATGACTTATTCAATATGAAAGAGCTAGAAGGAAAAGAGATTGCCAGATGAGATACTGAGAAAATGCTGAAATGTTCTGCTCGAGGTTGCTGGATAGTATGAGAAGTGTATGTATTTTAGAAGTGTGGCAGACCCTGCTGGAGTTCTTCATTGTGGGGCAAAGAGCAGCATAACAAGCCTTCCCTGAATCTCTTTCTTTATCTGAAATATGAACCACGAGACCTACATGTCCAAATCACCCATCAGGAAATGAGTGTGAACATGTGAATGTTGGCTTAACAGTTTAAATGTAACTTTTTATGCAAGTACCACTGTAAGTTCAGTCATCTGCATTCCAAAATTAGTATTTATTATTTATATCAGTGTGTGTGTGAGAGAGAGAGAGAGAGAGAGTCTGAGGAGGTCAGACAAGTGCACGGGGTCAGGGGAGCTCTGTAGCTGAAGTTACTAGTGTTTGTGAGCCTCCAAGGTAGATGCTAGGAACCAAAATCTAGTCCTCTGAGCTCTCTTAACTGCTGAATCATCTCTCCAGCTCTCTATGCATTACAAATCTGAACATCTCACTGCTTACTTATTTACTTTATATATGCATTTTATACACACACACACACACACACACACAGCTCTGTTCTCCCCAAAGGCAAAAGAGTCATTGCCAGTGGCTAGCTCCATACTCTGGGACTGATGTGGTGCTTAGGAAAGTAGCCTCTTACATGTTGGAAGATTAAAATCTAAGAATATGTAAGAAAGAATGTTTCAAATAAATTAAAATGGATTTTCATCTGTTCAAACAGGATCTACCTCATTCTAAATTTTCACACCCATACATGTACATATATATATGTACACATGGTTTTATATATATTCACATATATTCCTACTTATAAAAGGTCATAGCATACAATGTACTTCATTTGCAATCACTTCAAGTATGCCCCTGAAACACTATGATATAATTATCTTGTCCAAACACACAGAAGAAACATGGATATTTGACATCTCCTAAAACACTGAATTCATTTCAGGGGATCGTAGCAGACAACTGGTTTTGCTCCTTGCTATAATGGATTCCAGCAACAGACATTCTTGAATCTCCTGTAAGGATTCTTGACTGTTGAACATGAGGAACGATTTGGCATTTCGCCAAAGCTGGCTAATACAAACCTGAAGCTAACACTATAAGCTTGATAAATGGGGTAGACACAAGTGATTTTGAGACACGTTCACTTTCAATTTATTTGGCCACCAGAGAAAGTGCTCTTCAATTCTCACAATCCCCCACTAAGAGGAGTGATGTGGTGTACAAGTGTCTACATCAGACTCTACAAACGGCATTCTGTTGGGAGACAGCTTGCCCCTGCTGCTGTGGACTGGGCAAAAGAGAAAAGGACGATTGAGTGAGTTGCCAAGGGGAGCCAGTTGCCAGTTTGTGGGGACAAAACTCATGGAGGAGACTCTCACTTAGAAGGGGTTTGGTTTGTTCTTGATTTAATTATCTCCTGTCACCATCTTGAACATTTTCACATTCACAGTGTATGTATTCATGTACATATGTGTATGTGTGTATGAATATGCATGAATACGCACCAAAGACAAACTTGGTTTTCTCTTCTCCTTAATTTCCATCCAACTTACTAGGTTTTGGGGGTCACTAACAGTCTAGACTTTCTGTCCATCAAGGCCAGGGGCCACCTGCCTCTTCTCTCCAGGGCTGATAGGATAAGTCCATAGGCTTTTACTTTTACTTTTTTTCTGTTGCTGTTGTTGTTTCATGGGTTCTGCTCATTTGAGCCCAGGTCCTCATGCTTACAAGGAAGTATTTTATTGGTGGAACCATCTTCCCAGCCAAAATCTGTTCTTTAAAAAGAAGTTGAGACCCCTTCCCCACCAATACTCTGCCTACTGGGTCTCCCTGGGGCACATCCAGCAACCATGATCTCCACATGGTCCCCTGAGTTCCATTGTCCAGCCCAGGGCTCTGCTTTCCTTCCTGAGGAGACCTACCAGCACCGGGAATATCTGGCCAGCACCAGGGGACAACCAGATGAGTAAAGGCCAACATAAGAATACCATCAACAAGAGGCAGGGTAATAGGGCACCAGCAGAGTCCAGCTATCCTACTACAACAAGCCAGATATCCCAACAGAGCCGAAACAGAAGGAAATGATGTTAAATCCAATCTTATAAAGACGATAGAGGCCTTTTAAAAGGAAATGAATGACTCTCTTATGGAAACACAGGAAAATACAACCAAACAGGTGGAAAAAAATGAATAAAACTGTTCAAGACCTGAAAAATGGAAACAAGCAATAAAGAAAACAAAAACTGAGAGAATGCTGAAGATGAAAAACCTAGGGAAGAGAACAGGAACTAGAGATGTAATTATCACTAATAGAATACAAGAGAGGGAAGAGAGACTCTGAGGCATAGAAGATAAGATCGAAGAAATTGATACATCAGTCCAAAAAAATGTGAAATCTGAAAAGTTCTTGACTCAAAATGCCCAAGAAATATGGGACACTATGAAAAGATGAAACCTAAGAATAAGAGGAAGGAGAAGACTCTCAGCTCCAAGATTTAGAAAATATTTTCAACAAAAATCATTAAAAAATTTCCCCAACCTAAAGAACTAGATGCCTATAAACATAAAAGAAGTTACAGAACACCAAATAGAGTGTACCAGTAAGAAAATCATCCCACCATATGTTAATCAAAACACTAAATGTACAGAATTAAAACAGAAATATTAAAAGCTACAAGGGAAAAAGGTCATGTAACATATAAAGACAGACCTATCAGAATTATACTTGGCTTCTCAACAGAGACTCTAAAAGCCATAAGGGTCTAGGAAGATGTCTTGTAGACTCTAGGAGACCACAGATGTCAGCCCAGTTCACTATACCCAGCAAATCTTTCCATCATCATAGACAGAGAAAACAAGACATTCCATGACAAACCAAATTTAAACAATATATATAAATAAATCCAGCCCTACAGAAGATAATAGAAAGAAACTACAACATAAGGAGGTTAACTACACCCACAAAAGCACAGAAAATAAATAACTCCACACCAGCAAAACTCAAAAGAAGGGCAATACACAGGTACGCGTGTACATGTGCACGCGTGCACGCGCGCGCGCGCACACACACACACACACACACACACACACTACCACCACCATCAAAATAACAGGAATTACCAATCATTGGTCATTTCTTTCTCAACATCAATGCACCCAATTCCCTAATAAAAAAGACACAAGCTAACAGAATGGATGAGAAAACAGGATCCATCATTTTGCTGCATACAAGAAACACACCTCAGCATCAAAGATAGACATTATCTCAGAGTAAGGAGCTGAAAAATGTTTTCCAAGCAAATGGAATGAAGAAGCAATCTGGAGTAACCATTCCAATATCTAATAAAATAGACTTTGAACCAAAATTAATCAAAAGAGATAGGGTAGGACACTTCATAATCATCAAAGGAAAAACCTGCCAAGATGATGTCTCAATACTATCTGTGCCCCAAATGCAAGAGAACCTACATTCATAAAAGAAATATTACTAAAGCTTAAATCACACATCAAAACCAATATATTAATAGTAAGAGACTTCAACACCCCATTCTTGTCATTGAGACAGAACCTATAAATAGCAAAATAATGAAAGTAATTGACATTATGAATCAACTAGAGGTAACAGTATCTATAAAACATTCCATTCAAAGACAAAAAGAATATAGCTTCTTATTAGCACCTCACAGAACCTTCTACAAAATTGGCCATATACTTGGTCACAAAGCAAGCCTTAAGAGATAAAAGAAAATTGAAATAACCCCTATATCTTATCAGATCATCATGGGTTAAAGCTGGACTTTAGCAATAACAGAAAGACTACAACTCTCTTCTCAATGACCACTGGGGCAGTGAAGGAATAAAGAAAATAAAGACTTTCTAGAATTCAATGAAAATGAAGTCACAACATACCCAAAATTATAGGGCACAATGAAAGAGGAAAGTCCTTAGCACTAAGTGCTTCATAAAGAAATTGAAGAGATCTCATGCTAACTATTAGGATTCACATCTGGACAAGTGACTGAGGTGCCTATTTAACATACCAAAGCGGAGGCCAGGTTCTCTCAGCATCCCTCAGTCCTTACCTCTCACAGGGCATGACTGGCATACCCAGCCTCTACCCTAAAATTTCCAGCCCAAGGGTAGGGCTTTTCTCCCCAAGAGGCTCTTCACTATATAATTCAGGCATTTTGCATCTCTCTCTCTCTCTCTCTCTCTCTCTCTCTCTCTCTCTCTCTCTCT
>OU015755.1:6386115-6416807 GCA_907169655.1 Acomys percivali | reverse complement strand
AGAGAGAGAGAGAGAGAGAGAGAGAGAGAGAGAGAGAGAGAGAGAGAAAGAGAGAGAGAGAGAGAGAGAGAGAATACCCAAATACCTGAAGGTTTACCAAAGAGCAATCCCTGGTGCAGAAGAAACAGCACAGACTGTGATATGTAGACAAACATGCAGACATACAGATCGAGTCCAGATATTTCCATTATGAGCTAGCCTTAAGTGTGGGGCCTGTTGACCAGTACTGATGAACCTCTGTAGTTTCATATTAAACGTAGGAATGCAAAGATCTTAGAAGACCCAAGTCTAGTCCAGGGAATTGGGACTTCAGTGGACTTGTTTGTAGCCTCTGGATGGTGTTTTGCCCTCTACCCTAGAAAGTTACACCTCACTGCATGTGTCTTGCCTCTGCACACGTGGGATTCTACGTATTCCCAGACATGAACAGCACTGTGAGGGGTCTTTTATATGTATGCTGAGGACTGTAAGATAACTCGACCATTCCACCAACCTTGGTTCACAGCCTCCTCTGATACTGGGATGCGCATCTGAATCTGAACAGTGATGACGCCTCACTAGACCCCACAGACACTATGCTTATTAGCGGAAGAACAGTTCTGATCAACCAAGGGAGTTTCCCAACAGTTTAAACATGCCCAGAACAACATGTCAGCTACTAGTAATTAACCCTATGCTAGCCATGTTTTCAATAATTAATACTTCTCTAAATCCTCAGCAATTTTAAGCTGAACTGTTTTCTCCGATTTTATGGAGATCTATAAAATAACAAAGGAAACACGGAAACTGTAACGAGATCATTAAAACTCAGCCTAAATGTTTTCTAACGCTTTACATATTAGAATATGGAAGAGTATTAGAGAGCTAAGAAAAAGAAGACGATATGCTGAATCTGAACTTGATTTCTTTCTAATAATTTAAATAGTGCTATTATCAAAAAGATGAATACATTATCCTTTTGTCTTTCCTCGAAGGGGACGTAAAGGCAGGAAGGAGAGTCTGAGGCCTGTTTTGACTGTTTTTCTCACTATCAACCACCCAGGTTCCCTAGAGCCATTTGCTAAATCCTTTGAGCTTCAGTTTTCCTGCATAAACATTTACAGGATTCAATTAAAACATACAACTGTATGTATATATTACATTTTATAAATACGTATATGGACTATATATTCAAGCCTTTTCATTTTGTGTAATACATTGTAGCTGATTAATTAATAAATGGTAGGAGGTATTCTGCTTTTTAAATATTTAAAAACACTTACTGGCTCTTGATATTTTTTTCTTTTTTCTTTCTTTGTTTTGTTTTGTTTGTTTCAAAGTTTATGTGTGCACATGTGTGCAGTTCCACAGAGGCCAGAAGAGGGCATCACATGCCCTGGAAGTGGAGCTGCTGACAATCTTGAGCTGCCTGACATGGGTGTGGAGAACAGAGTGCACTTCCTTTGCCTTTGCAAGAGTAGAAAGTGTTCTTAACTGCTTAGCTAACTTTGCAGCCTCTCTCTCTCTCTCTCTCTCTCTCTCTCTCTCTCTCTCTCTCTCTCTCTCTTTCTCTCTCTCTCTTCTTTTTTCCTTCTCCAGCATATCACTGTGTAGCCCAGGCTGGCTCAGTGATTCTGTATCAGACTCTCAGGTGAGCACACACAGCAATGGCTCTTGGCTTACCAGGGCGACCCCTCACTTAGAACTGAGGTTGACGATGTTAATATGATTTGTGGTGTAGATCTTGAGCACAAGTTTAGGGCAGCTATGTTTTTATTCACACAAATCTAATTTCAAAAAAAAAAAATGAATACTGTCATATGTCAATAGAACTCGATAGAACATTTCACTTTGGGTACTTGAAACCTGAATTCTATATGCGGTCCAGCTGTGATAAAAGCGGGGCCTTTCTAACACACACAATTGCTATGTTATGTTTTGAATCAGAAATCACCCTGGAGTAAAATACACTGTGCACGCAGACAGAAAAAAAAAAAAAAAAAAAGGACATCGACTCTTACTCGTGTGAAAATTAACAGAGAGCCCGTTTCAAACTGTGCTTACTCCACGAAACATGCAGAAAACGTCAAAATATTTTTGTCTGCCTTGCTTGAGCACTATTTTTAGATGGTTTTTTTTTTTTGAAGAGGGAACACATATTTGTTAAAGATGCCGAATTCGTTCCAGATGGAGGCTTTGCAGTGAACTTATGGGGAGCAGAAGACCGGTTGTCTTTTGTTGAAAAGAAACAGAAAGGCTGATCAGCTGGGGAGTCAGCCTTTGCCCAGCCCATGCTCTGAGAGTCACTCACCCACCCTGGTACCTTAGGACCATTTCAAAGCGGACAAAGCAGATCTCCCTTCAGAAATAAAACAGTTTAGGAGCAAAGTCAGAGGAATGGAGGGACAGGGGGTGGGTCACCAGAATGCACTCCTTGGCCTCTTCACACTGGGGAGGAACCTTTGTCCCTGCCATTTCCAGTTCTGAGCTGGGTGCCTGTGAGGCCTGGCAAGACCTTGTAGAATGGGCGGTCCCAGGGTCCCAGAGTTGAAGCTTCTCCCACATTCCAAGGCTTGAAGCGCTGGGCGGGGCAGGGGTGGGGGGAAGTGCTTAGCGGAGTCCTGGCAGGCAGCCCACTCTGCAACAGGAGCTTCCTTGCCAAGGGGCTGCCAGAAGAGAAGCGCATGGGCTGTGTGCGTTTTTTCCTAGCCATTCCCTTCCTCGTTTAGCCCCGAAGCTGCGAAGGGTGGGCCAGTTTCTTGAGAAAGTTCACCACTAAGTAAATTAAGTAAACCGACCCTCCCAATTTTCCCCCTTGGGCTATCTGCACAATTTGTAAGGACTCTCTCACTGATCAGTCCAACATGAACTACATATCGCACACAGCATCCACGTCTGAGACGGACTGACACTTCATGAACGCTGACAAGCATTATCTTTGGAGATCTAATAAAAACAAGGAAGCAGATAACTGCCTCCTCCTCCCTTACCAGAACTGGTTTGCACAGCAAGAGTGAGGCTGCAGTGCTGATGGGGGAGTCAAATTGTGAAGTTAATCATTTCAAAACGTCCAAACATGGGGCTGGAGAGCTTGCTCAGTGGGTAAGGCATCATCCTGACCTCAGATCTCAGCAACTATGCAAAAAGCCAACAGCTTGCAATCCTAGCATGGGGGAGAAGAAGAAGCTCTTTGGTGCTTGTGGGGCCAGGGAACCATGGGACCAGGGGTAGCTGGCTCAGAGCAAAAGTAGGGTTGAGGTGTGTCCAAACCCTGGAAATCTCATCTGCAGATCATCAGTAATAGGACCGCTCCCTCCCTGCCCGGACCTGCATGCCCTGGCACAGTAGCCCTGTGCTCCCTCCCTCCCTTGCCCTCCTGAGAAGATGCTGCAGCCAGGCAGCCAGGTTAATCCCCTTCTCCCTTTATAAGGCAAAGACAGCAGCACCTGGAACTCCTCCTTATGCAAATGAGGCATCCTCAGCACCCTGGCCCTAGCCAATGATGAACAATCACCCCATACCCCCCTATTGACCCCACAAGTTTAAATAATCTTTTTTCCCCAACTAAATGAATTCTCTCACTGAAGCTGTCTCCCAAGAAATCTGTTTCTCCTGTGCCCCCCAAAGTCTCCATCCCTCAGCCATTTCTGCCTTGCTCCCCTTCCCAGGATCCACTGGCTGTGGTTGCTGGTGGTCATGCCATTAAAGGTGGGGAAATGGGGGGTCTGGAATGGCAGGTGCTTGCAAGCTAGTAAGTCTGCCTTTAAATTCCCTGAGAGCCTGCCTCAAAGAAATAAATCAGTGCTAGACTGAGGACCGAGGACGTCTGAAATCTTCCTCTGGCCTCCTCATGTGTGCATGGGCACTCACACTCACATACCTGTGTGCGCATGCGTGTGTGTGTGTGTGTGTGTGTGTGTGTGTGTGTGTGTGTGTACACCCACAACGTACGCACCACCTCAAACATAACCAAGAAGCAGTTCCATGTTCCAATATGTAAACAGCAACAAAAAGCAGCCACAACAATGAGAAGGCAGACCTTACAGTCAGAGTTATGCTGCAAAAACATAACTGATAAACTTTACAAGAAGAGGATCTGTCATAAAACAATCGTAACCCATGCCTGACCGGTTCCAAATGCCAGTGCAGCTTTCGGTTTGATACTGGGGTTCCAGCGTATGATTTCAGGCGAAGAGGAACTGCAGACTCAATCTGCCTGACAGCTTTGCATATAAAGACCACTGTCTGCATGACAAATGCGACAGGCTTATGAAGCTGCCAATATGCTGCTGAGCCATATTGTCTCAGCCTCAACAGACCCAAAATATTTCTAAATGATTTTGCAAAGGGCAATGCAGAGAGCCCACACAAAAGGCCCAACTGAGAGAACATCTACCTTATATCTAATTAGAACCAATCAGCCATGGGCCTCATTTGGCCTATATTTAATCTATCACAGCCTCTTAGTTGTTTGAGGTGCTTGGAAATATTAGTTTTTGATTTATCATCCCTGGCTTCAGAGCTACAGGATGGGGGAAAAAGCCATTAAACTGAATATAAAAACACAATAGTGTTTCTTAAAAAATATAGAGTGATCAGGGTCTTTGAAAATCCTCTGTGTGGTTGCAGAAAACAATCCATAAAAAAAAAAAAAATGGGAAACATCGCTTTAAGAAAATATTGAATCAAAACTAGGAACAGAAAATTATTCAGTCTAGCCTCTTTGTTTTTATATCCTAGTTGAAGTTTTGTATTAACTTTATTTGTTTGTTTGTTGTGTGTATATGCATGGGCATGTATCAATTGCTTTATATTTGTGTGATAAAAGCCTGGCCAAAAGCAGCCTGGGGAGGAATGGGTTTATTTGGCTGACACATCCCAATCACAGCTCCTTGTAGAGAGAAGTCAGGGCAGGAGCAGAGACAGGGACATGGAGGAACACTGCTTCTTGGCTTGCTCCCAGGCTCATGTTCAGCTTCATTTCTTTTGCCTTCCAGGCCCATCTGCTCAAGGGTGGCACTGCCCACAGAGAGCTGGGCACTCCCAAGTCAAGCAACAATTAAGAAAATGCCATGCAGACCAGTCCAATGGAGCCATCCCTAAATTGAGGTCTCCTCCTCCCAGATGACCGTGCTCTGTGTCAGGTTAACACAGCGCAGTGGACGTACGCCACAGCAGGGGAGGTCAAGGACAGCTTTTGGGAGATGGTTCGGTGCTTTCTACCACGTGGGTCCCCAGATTCTCAAACTCAGGTCATCAGACTTTGTAACAAGTATCTTTACCCACCAAGCCACCTCACGGATAACCATATTTTTAAAAGACACCTTTATACTCTTAAACTGGGACTGAGCCCCCAAACATTAAGTTATATTTGTATCATAAATTGGAACTGTGAAAAACTTAGATTATAACCATCTAAGCTAAAGATACAAGCCTCACTTTGCCCTTAAATATTAACTAGCATTTTCTAGGTACCTTATGATAAGCAAGTTAGACCTCACTGTTCTAATTTTTCACTTTCACTTCAGCTGGCTAGTACAATCTCACTGAATAGATGGGGAAAACAGAGGCAAAACCCAGAGCAGAACAGCCTGTCTTCCATCACAGGGCTAAAAGTAAACCTAGTCCATCTGATCACAGAAAGGCTAAACAGAGCCATCTGCTTTATGGTTAGTCCCATTGACTTGTGGGGGCTTTTTTTCCTGTAACCATGAACTAAGCAGGACTTTGGGGCTAGCCCATTAGGAGCTGGTAGCCATATTAAGCCCATAGTCTAACCCATTCAGCAAAGGAGATGCTACACTCCTGTCTACACAGTAAGCAGGCGATGGAGACTACACTTCAGCACTTATTATAGCTTTTTGGTAAATATTTCAAGTCTGATACTTGGTAGAAGCAGGTTTTATTGTTGTTGCTTGTTTGTTAGGGATTTTTTTTTGTTTTTAATTGTGTGTGTGTGTGTGTGTGTGTGTGTGTGTGTGTGCATACTCATGTGTGAAAGTGGATGCCTATAAGCCTCTGTGAGCCTCTGTGAGCCTCCATGTATCCATGTAGGCCAGAGTACAAGTTCAGGTATGGTCCTCACTTTCCACCTTAAGACGGGGTCTTTTGTTGTACACTATTGAATAGGCAGGTCTAGCTGGCCCAAGAGCTCTAGAGATTTCCCTGTCTCCATTTTCCATCTCACAGCAGGGAGCCCTGGGATTACAGACACCAGACATGTGCTATGCTATGGTGCCTGGCTTTATGTGGACTCTGGGGATCCAAACTCAGGTCTTCAAGCTTGGCTTTGTGGAATATTGTATTGCATTTGCACTTCCGAGGTTCCATGACTGACGTCAAAGCTGTCTTCTCCACAGTGGATATTACACATCATGACACTGGACACTACTGCTTTCTAATGGAGCTTATACTAGTCAGGTGACTTGGATGCAAATGACCATGGCTTGTTTCGGCTCTGTTGGCAAATGAAGGAAATAATGTTCCAGGTAGGATCCGGCCACAAGAAGGACCGGCTGATTTGAAGCTGAACCGAGTCTAGCCTCCGAGTATGACAGAACCTTATTTGGGTTTTTAAATGTCAGCTTGAAACAACCTAGAATTAGAGAGAGATTCTTAGTGAGGGGTTATCTAGTACAGGTTAGTTTGAGGCTATGCCTGGGAGAGGGTATCATTTGGATTATTAACTGACATAAGAGGACCACAGGCCACTGTGGGCAACACCATTCCCTAGATAAGGGATCCTGAATCCTATAGAGCAGGAGATGAAAGCAAGCAGACAGCACACGTGCATTTGTTCTTGACTGTGGCTACAGCACGCCAGCTGTCTCAAGCCCCTATCTTGGACACTTCCTTGCAATAATGGAACATAACCTGCAATTACGAACCAAACAAACCCCTCTTTTCCTCCAAGTTACTTTTGATAGTGGTACTTTATCACAGAAACAATAATGAAGACACGACACCGTGATCCTTTGTTTCTCTCTGAAAGAACAGCAAATGGGACTCCTAACATAGATCATATGACCCACATACATACCTAAGAAGATGCCAATCAAACAAGAAGAAGGAAGTTACAGGATAAAAGGTTAGGTTTCCTGTGATTAAAATGTCTCAATACGTGTTTCCTATTCCTGAGCTTCCTCTTGCAGAGAGTGGCTGAGAATGTGCTAATGGGTCAATCTGCCACAGGGGTTTGCAGACATCCTAGAACATGGTCATAAGTTAATTAGACTCTGAATTGTCACTGCCAAGCCAGTCTGCTAATGACTGCAGAAACACGCTACATAAATACAATTTCCTTGCTTATTTTTCAGTGTTATCAATTATGTATTTGGGACAGGACCTTGGAAAATGGCTCTGAGAACACACAAGAAATAAGAGTCGTGGGTAATTTGCAAACATTTGTGGAGCAGCACCTGTGCGAAAGGCCATGCTTGGAAAGGAAGAATATGACCAAAGCTCTCAGCTCTTCATTTCAGGACCCGGCCCTAAAGGCAGCAGCCACGCTACACTGAGCATGCTGTTCTAAATTGCAACAATTGTTTCTGGAACATTCATGACCAGGCAAGTTGTCTTGGGTGCCCCAGGCTAATTCATGGCATTTTCAGGTCTGCTTTATTTCTTGAAAGAAAAAGGAAAAAAAAAAAAAGCTTTCATTTCTGAGACAAGGCGTGTTTCTCAGGTCGTATTCCTATAGCATGTCAGGAGACACACACACAAGTACACACAGAGCGTGTGCGGGAGTTGGGACATGGCACCAACAGTGACTAGACCTGCCCTCCCACAGGTTGTTCTAGAAGCAGAATAGACTGTGAAGGTTAGAGGAGAAGAACCTGCTCCCAGTTCGTCATATTCTGCAGCTAGCTCTAGGCCCCACATGTTATTGGTGGATAGAGATTATAGGGAGAAATAACAAAAACAAAAACAAAACAAAACAAAAAAAGAAAATTGTTAAGATCTCAATTTGCTTTTTATGTCGAAATACATCAGCTTCTAACTTGCAATTGCTCTTTAACTTGCCTCTTATTGTTGTATCAAGTAGAGTAGGTGTGCGCACTGCGTCCGAGTTAAAGGAGGGGAAACAGGTACTGCTGAGAGAGCAGAGGCAAAGGAGCACAAGGAGGACAGAGGTGACTCGGCAGGGGACTGTCTGCTCCCCGGAAACACAGATGGTCAGTAGTGGTAACCAGGTAGCTATGAGGCAGGACAAGATGCTTGAGCTGGCGAGGGGCTCGCAAAGAATCACGGTCCACCTGAAAGTCAAGCCCACCTAGTATTCCTGGAGTGTGTGATTCACGCTCTGATAGACAGACATATCCTACTCAGAAGCCTAGGAGAGACACCACCCCAAAATGAACTACTCAAAAGGAGTTTTGCTCAATCTGGAAATAGAGTAGCTTTTGCAACCTCATAGAACTTAAAAGAAATGAGAGTCAGCCTCAGAACAGAGACTGTTCTCTGCAGATGTGGGGTCCAATGTGTTTGCCACATGGGAAATGCCCACAGAAACCGAGTCAGCTAACTGCACCATAGGTGGACAGCAGTGTGTGGCCTGGTGTCTGCAGCTGGGTTTCCTAGAAGCAAAGAAGAGGGCCTCAGAGGCTCCCAGGCTAAAATGCCTATGCTCAGGTACCTCTGTCATCAGAGAACGGAAAGCAGGCAAGTGAAGGCTAACTACGTTTTCAAGTGAGTTTTCCTGGAAACAGTTCCTTCAGATAGACCCTACCAGGAAGGCACAGGCTGCAAGTTAGATGTCAGAGTTTGTCTCTAGGCACAAGAAAGGACCTGAGATTTCATGTGGACCATGGGGACATGAGCTCCAGGCTCCTCAGCCCTGCAGCTGTCCTGGGCGGTCTTCCAAAGAAAGCCACCAACGCCAGCCAGCACAAGCAACACACCGGCAGCTTGAGATAGGAGCACAGAGAGCATAGCGGTAAGAGGGGTTGAGGGCTAGAGTGGCTTGGTGCCAGCTTCCAGAAGGACAGATTGCTAAAAAATAAAATAAAATAAAATGTGGACACGGCGCTTGTTCTTCATCCAGTTCCCACACTGATTCTTTTTTAAAGACCAACATCTGTGGGCCAGTGGGATGGCTTAGTGGGGAAGGGAACCGGACTTTGATTCCCAGATCCCACATAGTGGAGAGAGAGACTAGATACCTGGATCTGTTGTCCTCTGATGCCCCTGCCCACATGCCCTCTACACACACACACACACACATACACACACACACACACACACACACACACACGAAAAAAAAAAGAATAAGAAAGACAATGTGTATGTATATGTGCATGCTCACATGTATGTGTGTGGATGTGCATACTTGTGTGTGGGGCGTGTGTGTGTGTGTGTGGTGTGTGTATGTGTCTCTCCAATATTGAGATTACAAGTGCATGCCACCACACCGAGCTGTTTTTCATGAGTTGTGAAGCTGGAACTCAGGTCCTCATTGGCGGCAGAGCAAGCACGTTACCAATTGAGCCACCTCCCCAGCTCCTATCTGTAATCAGTCCTATTTCCAGGAGAAGCTGTGGACCAGACCCTCCTAGGACAGGTCCAGTTGATGCTCTTGTCCTGAAGCCAGCAGAGACAAGCCAGTGGTCACGTCTAAATCATCACATTAATCAACGATGCCATTAAAGTGCACAAGGAGGGACGGACACTCCCGGCTGCAAAATTCATATGTCTGCAAAGCAATTTCATCCCATGGCACCAGCCATTCCATCATCACGCCAGGGCTGCAGATTTAATAGCTTAATTTTCTATGGACGGACAATGCTCATCTTAAGAAGGCCCTTGCAGAATGCCTCAGGAACATGAGTACACACCACATCATTCGGTGCTGTGTGCTTATGAAGTCACCCCACCACTACTGCGGACACACCACATACACACCACATACGTGAGTGCACACGTATCAGAAGCATTTCAAAGGGTGAGTAGGAAGGGATGCGTGAGCAGGGGAGACTTGAGCATTGCCTCAATATTTGGGGAACATAAGGTGTTATTACAGGATTAATAAGCAAGGCCAGCTCAGCAATAAGGAAGCCTGCCAAGGGAGGCTGTGGAATTGCTAACACCGGAGATAATGAAGGCTGAGAATAGATACCCACCCAGAATGGATTTTATAGACAATAAAAAAATCTCTCCCACTATGCTAGGAAAGGGGGATGAGCTATGTGGTTCTCTGTAGGGCTCTTCCAGCCCAAATGGTCTCATAAATTAGACCAAGCCGTTTAGTTTAAAATACGACTTACTGAGCATCACTTATTCTAGAGTACACGCAATACAGAGGTGGGTAATGCAAATGCTATTGAATGACAAACATAACAGGGCTAGGATGTATAAACAAACACCTGCTCTAAATGTAGGATAAAACCAGGAATCAGTTTTGTAGTTGCAGAAACATAGACCAAAATACCTCTGTTCAGTGCTTTATTCTCTGTGTTTTGTTTTAGTTTGTTTTGAGACAAGCTCTCAAGTAGCTGGGGCTATCCTCAAACTATGTAGCTGAGGCTGGCTGCAAATTTTTGACCCTTTGCCTCTGCCTGTCAAGGGCAAGTCTGTACCATCACAGGTCAGAGTGACACAGTCCAGTTAGGTATGGGGGTTGGGTGGCCTTGACCAAACGCTAAATGCCTATGGTGTAGGGACACAGTTCTGGACACCTGCTTTGAGCACTGTGCTAAGGTGTGGCCCAGAATGAGACAGTAGTGTACAAGTACCTCCAAAGAGAAGTTAGATGGCTGAGTGAGACTCTAAGGCATCTTGTGAATGTGTTAAGGGGTTCAAATTTTCCCATGCTGCATTGTGATCTCTTAAGATTAGGATAGCAAGAGTTTTAAACCCCATGCAGTGGGGTCAGTATTGCATGTACCAGAGTTTGGAGAGCACTCTCCTTGCAAACAGGAAGTCCGTGGTTCCATGCCCAACACTACATAAACTGGGCATGGTAATGCCTGCCTGTCAGGCCAGCACAGGGGAGGTTGAGCCAGGGGAATGGAAGTTCAAGAGAATCTTCACCAACACAGCAAGTTTGAGGTAACTTCTGGATTAAGAGGATCCGGTCTCAAATAAAAACCCTAAAGCTTTCACCAAGGAGCAGAGGGCCAGGTGCTGGGTCCTTGTCCAACTAGGATGCCAGGCTCCTCCCATGGCACAAGGATTCATTGCACTTTCCTTGAATGAATGGCTCCAATTAACACAATAACACTCTATTTATCGGTGTCCTGGGGTGGCGTCTACCCAAAGAACATACATGCTGCTTCTACTCTATCATTTAATTCCTAACTATTTCCTTTCATTTAACCCTATGATTTTTCAAATCCTAGTACTGTGGCTTTTATTGCGTTTCCAAGGAACTAGTCAACTATCTGATCATCTGTAATTTTGTATTTCTGATATTGATATTAAAGGCAATGTAATAAATTACTAGCAGCTCTGAGCCACTCACCTTCCTAATTTCAATAAGAACTGAAATTCAATAAGAGCCACGGAAGTATATGTGTGTATCTGTGTGTGTATGTGTGTCTGTCTGTCTCAGTGTGTGTCTATGTGTGACTGTCTTTGTGTGTATGTGTCTGTGTATCTGTGTGTGTGTGTGTCTCTCTGTCTGTTAGTGTGTATATGTGTATGTGTGTGTCTGTGCCTCTATGTGTTTGATTGTTATGTGTGCTGTGTGAGCGTGTTGTATTACAGTCCACATACTTACTCAGTAATTGGTTCGTTTTGGTTCATATTCAAACATAGATGTGGTTATTTCCTGAACCCAAATGGGTTATTATAAAAACTCAAGAACTATTTCAATGGATTTGAAGGCATAAGATATAATGGAAGGCAGCTATGCTCTCACCACTATACTACAAACACGCACACAAGAAACAATGAAACAACCAAACAAAACCCCCAAATAGCTATGTTGCTCATATATTGACACTAAACACTCAACATTAACTTATTTCCCCAAGTGAAGAAACAGCTTTGATTTGCATTTTAGAAAACAGACAAAATCATAACAGCAACCCCTTTGATGTTTATAAAATAATATGCTACAGCCAAAACTATTTTTCAAATTTTCTCCTGGTTTATTTTCCTGTTTCTGCAGTGAGACTTCTCTGACAAAAGCAACTTAAGGGAGAAATGGTTTGTTCCGGCTCGCAGTTCAGGTGCACTCAGTCATGGTGGGAGGTCAAGATGGCCGGAGCGCGAGGCAGCTGGTCACACTACATCCACAGTCAGGAAGCAGAGCAGAGTGAAGACACACTGCTGCTCAGCTCCCTTCTCCATCTGGCAGGGCCAAGGATCCCAGCCAGGGAATGGTGTTAAGAGCCTAGGTTTCCCCACACAGTTAAGACCATCAAAAGAATCCCTGACAAGCATAGGAAGAGGTGCATCTCCCAGGTGATTTTGAATCTACCACATTTAAAATTGAGAGTAATCACTATGGAATCCAATCACTTTTTCATGAATAAAAAAATCATTTACATGGTTACTGTTATGCATAAAACACTATGCTGTGCCTTTGCTGGTAGAATGCTTGCCTTGCATGCATGAAATCCTTGGTTCTATACCTGGCCCTACATAAACTGGGTGATAGCACAGGCCTGTAATTCCAGCCCTCCTCAAGTAGAGACAGGAGGAAGGACATTCAAATCACAGGTGACTTGGGAGTTTAAAGCTAGCCTAAAATACGTGAGATCCTGACTCAGAAAACTAAACAAAACAAATAAAAACCTTCAAAACAACCAACGAAACAAATCCGCTGGTTAGAATGGAAGATGCAATGGTGAGCCTTGTAGGGCCTTTGAGATAATAGGAAATGAATCACTAAAGACGCAATTATTTAAACATATGTGTGTTTGAAGTGACACCAGGGATTAGAAAGGGAGTTTATTGGGGGATCTGGCCCAACAAAGGAAAATCAGATTACTTAGAAAGTCAGGAAAAGAAGAGAATGTTCCAGAATGTCTGATGAAATCTATGAGACGCAGCAGGACAACTCTAATTCTGGAGAGGACTGGGTTCTTCTACAGGACGGCAGATCTCACAGCTGTTTGTGTAATATGGAGTAGCCCCTCTCTGAGCCTCAAAAACTTTAAAATTAGTATTCATATTAGCAGCAAACTCCTTGGATTTTTGAGACAAGGTCTCTTTGTATCCCAGGCTAGCTTCAAACTTGTTACAGTGCTGAGGCTGACCTTGAACTCTTGGCCTTCTTGTCCCTACTTCCTGACTGCTGGGATTCCAGGCCTACACCACTGATGACCCCCAGACATCATGCCTATCACACTAGCAGATACTTGCCATCTCATGACCCTAAAGGACTTAATATTTCAACATTGAAGGTCATGCACTTATCTCTGGTTTCTATGAAAACTTTACACTCTTTTTAAAATTTGAATGTGCCACAAACAAAATATTATGTCATACTGATAAAAAAAAAACCATTTAAATGTGATATTGTTTAAATGAAACAGTATTGGAAATATTTGGAAGGCAGAATACCACATGGTACCACTGACAAGACATCGCAATACAAACGTAGGTAGTCCAGACCCTGTCCCACCTGGTTGAGCACATGGCTAAACAGTCATGAGCTATTTTCCTTGCCAGAATGGAACCTAACTATCCACTGATAACAGATATCCTAAAAGTAAAAGTCAAGGCTGGAGCTGCCTCATTTCCCGACCTCAAGCTTTCAGCTATTTCTCTAGTGTCATTTATAAGCAAGAAATCATGGTCCTTTGGTGTTATTTTGATAAGCCAAAAAATGCAGTGGTAAGTTACATAGGAGTGCTAGATTTATTAGAATTTATAAAACAGGGAAACTGATCTTTGGATAAGATAGAGATCTGAGAGTGAAAAATCCCCATGTGCTAAAATCCACAGAAAGATGAAGCACAGCTTAGTGATCTATCCATGCAAAGAAAAGGCCCACTTATCATCAAAGAAACCATACCTGAATAACTAGGAGGGACCAACAATAACCCATTAATACTAAATGTCAGAAAGAAAGAAAGGAAGAGGAGGAGGAGGCAGAGGAGGAGGAGGGAAGCAGTGGGAGGAGTCTTAAGGTGTTCCCAGGGTTTCAAATTGGAAATTATTCTCCAATTTGAGGTGCTAATAAGGTATGAACTTAATCAACTATTAAGTAATTCTTTTTTTTTTTTTTTTTTAAAGCTGGGAGCTTTAGGGGATAAGAATTAGAGAGGGCCACGCGGTAGGGGAGGGGCACTGTGCTGGTTAGCTTTAATAGTCAGCTTGTCAGCCTGGGACCATCAGAAAAGAGTCTCCATAAAGGGTTGTTTATAATAGGTAGACCTGTCGGAGACTGTCTTAAGTTAATTCATGCAGGAAGATCCAGTCCACCACTGGCAGCACCATCCCCTCGGCAAGCAGTCCTGAACTGTGAAAGGATAGAGAAATCGGCCAAACACAGGCAGGCGAGCAAGCGAGCACGCACGCACTCATTTCTCTCTGGTCCCGGCTACAGATGTCATGTGACAGCCTGACTGAAACTCCATCCTCCACCATGACTAAGTAAATGAAAAAACCTGGGAACTTTAGGAAAAGAGAATTAGAAAAGGCATCAAGGCTTTTCAGGTCGTTTTACTGCCAGGACAGAATTGAAAGCAGGGCAGACACGAAGACAAACGTATTGGCTTTGACTGTGTGACACCCTGTGCCACTTGGAGGCAGCCAGCAAAAAGACCATCGCTAGGATACAAGTTCTCAGGCGTCGAGCAGAACCCTCTTTCCTTTGTAACACCATCAGAATGCGGTGCTGTGTTATTGATAACAACGGAGGGAACAAGACAAAAAAACAGTATCTCTTCCACTCAAAACATCTATGTTTATCCTTTGGAAAATAATCGACTCTGTTTATGGTGAAGAAGTAGCCTAAGCTTTCAGAATTGAATGTAAATACGGGGCTTCAGAAATGATAAAGATTTCTAAGTCATATATAAAGTCGTATATAAAAAAATTTTGTTATTATAGAAAAGATTTAACACAATTTATATTGGTATTATTACCTTAATCATCAAACTTCACATAGATGCAAAACAAAGAAAAATGATTATTACTGGTAAAAATATATTTTTTAAATGTGTGTGTGTGTACATGTGTGTGTTTACACATGAGTGCAGATACCTGAGGAAGCCAAAAAAAAGAGCATCAGATTCCCTTAAGGTGGCGTTATAAGCAGTTGCGAGACACCTGCCACAGCGCTGGGAACAGAACTCCAGTCTCAAGCACGGGCAGTGTGGCCTCTTACCTGCTAAGTCATGTCTCCAGCCCCAAGAATATTTTCAAAGTCGAATCTTACTTGTCTGATAAACAATGAAGACATTGGAGAGTTGACGCAGACTTTCAATCTTCATGTTCCCTGGTAAATGTATTTCTTTCCCCCACCCCGAAAGCTTTCCTCTCTCTTAAAAATAAAATCACTCTTAAGAACTTCCTTCTAGACAGAGAAGCAGGCCGTTGGCGAGGCCGAAGCGTTACTCAGCACGTCAATATTTACTGAACTCAGGAGTACATTCCAGACGCGGAGCTCAGCTTGAGGTGTATAAGAGCAATGGAGACCTTGAGCTCAGCTGCCAACCACTCACGAGCTGGTAGGGGGAGACAGCTGAAGAGACAAACTTCTGGGATGCAACATAATAAGTTAGTAATAGGAGTGAACGTGTGGGACCATGGAAATATAAGCCAGAAATAAACTGTGCATGGTTGGGGATCAGAGTTATTGAAAACATTCATTCTGGTAGTTTCTTTAAGAGGGAGTAAACTGATGACAAATCACCAAAGGTCCAGAACTTCGGTTTTGGTAAACAAAGTCATTAGCACGGCAATGGACGATTACTGGAGAGAACAATTCGGGGGAAGAATAGGCCTGTGCTATCTGTAAAATCAGTGTGGGTCTACAGTGATGTTTGGCTCTGTCAATGAAGTGTCTCCATTGCAGGAATTAAGACCTAGTTTAGATCACCATTACCCATGTCAGAAGGCTGGGATGGTGGTACATGTCTGTAATTCCTGGGCTGGGGGTGGGGTAAAGAGTGGAGACAAAGTATATTCCTGAAGCCCATTGGCTAGCTAGCCTAGCCAGTCAGTGAGCTACAGATTCTGTGACTCTGTCTCAAAAAATAATGTTTAGAGAAATCAAACTGGCTACGTGACATTGACTTCTGCCTACCACGTACACAAATGCACAGACTCACAAGAACACATCCACCAATTGGTATTCAGAGTGAAGAGTCATGAGATCTCCTGGGTAAACCAGAATCTGCAGCTATAGCCATCCTGAATGGAAAGGTGATCTGTGATAGAATTGCTACAGCACACAAGGCTACTCAGTGGCCCAAGAAAATGAGTGAGGCAAGATTCTGCTGTGATGAAGAGCAGTGAGGTCAAACTTTACAGGCATAAGAATACAGAAAACCAGGGTGCAGATTTTTGGAATAAAAAATAGAATAATGAGAAGGCAAGAGAGATGAAGGGAAAGAAAGAAAGGAGTAAGGAAGGAAGGAAGGAAAGAGAGACAGGTAGAGAGAAAATAGAACTGAGTGAGGGGAGAGAAAGCCTTCCCTTTCATGATATTATAAGCGAAATGGTCAAATTTCAGAGCTGGAGGAGGGGACAGTCCCTGAACAGGCAGCTGGCAAACATCACAGAGCCATAAAGAGTTAGGACAGCATAACAAGGAAGTGACTCTCCCTGTCCCAGCAACCCTTTCCCACTGCCACAGCACATAAGAAAGAAATTCCAAGGCCAGAAATGTGGAGCTGAGGGGCAGGTGTCCCCGAGCAAGACTCAGGATGTTGCTGTTCCAGAAACCACCCAGATGGAGACCACATGTTTGGAGAAAGAAAAAGGGAAAACTAAGCGGTGAAGAGCGGATGTAGAAGCAGGTCCTGACCAAGTTAGCCGAAACTGTACAACGTCTGCAAGAGCCATGAGAAGCTGAGAAAGGAAAATGCAAGAAGGTTTCAGGTGCTGTTGACCAAGGCTGTGAAAAGGAAGGCCCTGACAGGGTCAGCCTGTGATGGAAGAGTCCAGCCGGCCCCCACCCGAGCAAAGAGAACTGAAGTCCTCGGGGATAAATAGCATTGTGGGGGTACATTTCTGCTCACTCTACAGTAACTTTTTAGGGGTACATTTCCACTCACTGTGCAGTCAAATCTGTATTACTTATGCTCCAGAAAGGTCCTCTGTGTTCTTAATAAAGCCTGCAGTTAAACATAAAAAAACAAGATTTAAAATATCCAGATATTCTTCTGCACAGCGAATGGCTTTGTGCTATAATCTCTCCTTCCCCCTTTTAGATAGAGTCACAGAATCTAGAAAATGTCTCATTTCCCAGATCTGAGCAAAAAGCACCCGAACAAAAATGCTGTCCTGTTTACTCCTTTAGCACTTGCAAACCTTTCCATAATAGCATGCCTTCTTAAAAAGTTTCCTTGTACCTGAAATTGACTCTAAACTCACCCAGCCACCACAAGGATGGACTAACGAAAGCTCTGGAGCCATCCTACAGAAGACCTGAGTCCAGTTCCCAGCACCCGTGTCAGGAGGCTCACAATTGCCTGTAACTCCAGCTCCAGGCCATCCAATACCCTCTTCTGGCCTCTCAGGTCACTACACTATAGAAATCACAGGAGAAATTGCAATAGAGACTTGCAATAATAATAAAGAGTACCAAAAAGTCAGTTTAAAAATTTCATCTACAACTCAACTTAGCTAGAGTAAGTATGTGTGTGTACACACAGACATACAGTTAGTTCTGTGTGAACACGTCCATCAGTGATGGGCCGTGAATATGACAACAGTCCTTAAGATTGCATTGCCTAGCAGCATTGTACCTGTCTTGAGTGTATAAGCACACACCATAATGTTCACAAAGCAAAAAATCACCTAATGGTCCTTTTCTCAATGTATGCCTATCACTAACTGATTCAGGAGTGTGGGTAATTAGCTCCACCCACACACCACCAGAAAGGGCACACATCTCAGAAGAAAAGACACACACAAAAAAAAAAAAAAAAAAAAAAAGAAGCCCACAGAAAAACAGATTTCATTTGTCCTCTGAGTTTCATTATTAATATAATAAGGATGTTGGAGTTGGACATAGATTTTTCAGCCATGAAAAGATCAGATTACTCAAATAATTTGCCTCAGCTGCAAGATTAGCATGAGCTGCAATTGGTAGCGCTGCTCCATCCAAAAGTCTAAAGGAAGCTCCCTCTGTGTGTGGTTGTCCATGCTTATAAGCCCAGACAGAGCTCAGCATTCCGAGAGAGGAGGGGTACAAGCCTGAGGCCAGCATGTATTGGGAGCTTCTCTCAGACAGGCAACCTAAGCAGTCAGTGGGTAGATCGATTGATCGGGCCTGTGAGCTACTTAAGATCTCTGTTTCTCTACTCTGTTATGGCTGTGGACCATTCTCTAACATTACCAATTGTATTGTGGAGGGCATCCTGGGTAAAACAATTACTCCTGGGGCTAGAGAGATGGTTTATTGGCTACGAGAACTGGCTGCTTTCCCAGAGGACCTGGACTCAATTTCCAGCATGCACATGGTGACTCACAACCATCCGTAACTCTAGTTCCAGAGGATGGTCACCCTCTTCTGGCCTCTGTAGGCAGTCAAACACCAAGACATATTATGTGAAAAATAAATTTCTGCTTCTATGTATGGGACAGTATGCATAACTGTAAAAATAATATCTGACTGTATCTTAACATATGTATTTTATATTACATATATACATATATTTGCATACATGTATACATACACACATATATGTATCTATATATCAACTATACAAACACACAAACATATACACATACATATATGAATGTGTATATGACTGTGCATATGATGTGTGGGCAAAAATATATGGCTTTTTGATAGTAGAACTTCATTTTCCCAAGCAATTTGACCACTAACATTCTTGACGGCATCACTTTCTTCAGACAGTAACAGCACTATGTTGTTTGGTTCCAGAGTTTACCTGTTTCTATGGTGATGCCAAGACCAGGCCTTGGCGATCTCCGTCATTTAACTGATGCTGACTTGGATGGGTGGATGGCACCTAGGGAGAAAAGCCAAAGGCAGGCTCTTCCAGCAATGGACTGCTCTGAATTCTAAGCAGCCCCACAAACCCCTCCTACCATCCACTCCCCTGTTTTATGTCATTTGCCAAAGCGCTTACAGCAATTGTTTATAAACCCTCCCTATGCCTTGGGGTTTTAAGTTCCCCAAAGCACGTGAAAATTGACTCCGGAGAGGCAGCCACAAACCCTTTGCTATAGTGGTGTCTCCTTGTACAAATCTTTCCTGAAATAGAAAAACCAGTGATGGGAATGTGGACATTTTCCCTCACAGATGAAAAATAACTGGATTAGTGAGTGGCTTGACCTCAGCTAAGAAGTTTGCAAGAATCGTAGCCAGGGACAGCAGAGTTAAGCCCTTCCACTCGTGGGTGCAGGCCTGTGCCTACCAGGTCCACTGTGAGGCAAAGGGTGAGACCAGAGGTGTGCAGGGGTATGACAGGTCACATTAGGTGCTGTAGACTCCTGAAGGAAGCCACATGATAAAGCATCTAGATGGATGGTAGCTTGTGTGTGTGTGTGTGTGTGTGTGTGTGTGTGCGCGCGAGTGCGCGCGCGTGTGCAAGTGCATGTGCAATGACAACTTCCATGAATCAGAAGCAAAAAGAAAGATGACTTTTTCTAGATAAAATCAGATTCTTACATCCTTAGTTCCTTATATGATTCATTTTTATGATACAGGAAATTGTGTCTGTAAAGACAAAGAAGGAGAAAAGGAAGGAGTGGGTGGGGGAGAGGATAAGGAAAGAAGGAAGAAGGCAGGGAGAGAGATGAAGGGGAAAGGGTGGAAGGGCAGGCAGGAGAAGAAGGGAGGGAGGGAGAGAAGGAAGGATGAGGAAGGGGGATTCTATGGAGACAGCATCCTGTGGAAATCTGACTCTAACACTGAGCTCAGCTCCCAGTAAGAGTCTTTTCCCACATTTCCATAGTAGGCTTCAAGGAATTTTCATCATTAAAACCACAACTGGGATCCATTAGAATATTTAATTTGAAAAAAATCAATAAGCAAAATAATGCTCTAAGCATGTTTTCCTTTTTAAAAGGAAACCATTTAGAGACACTTAGTGTTCACCGAGTGAGGGATCTCAGCACTTAGAGAAGAAACCAGGAGCTTATGGCGCCAGCCAGCAGCCACACACAGTCAGTGTGCTGCGCTGCTGACCTAAAGAGACCATATTGATGAGATACCTTCATTTAGAGCAGTGGTTCTCAACCTGTGGGGCACGACCCCATTGTGGGCCAAAGGATCCTTTCAGAGGGGTCACACATCAGATATCCTGCATATCACATATTTACGTTATGATTCAAAACAGTAGCAAAACTATTGTTATTAAGTAGCAATGAAAATAATTTATAGTTGGGGGCCACAACAACATGAGGAGCTCAAGTATGCCATGGACTTACAGCATTTGAAGGTTGAAAACCATTGACTTCTTGGTAACCTGCTATCCTTCCTCTGAGTGCCACCAGATCTCCCCCTCCAGGGGACATGGTCAAATATGAGGCACCAGAGTACGTGTGAAAGTTATACCCCACTCTCCACTCAACTGTGGAGAATGTTCTGTCCATTGGCTAGATCTGGGTAGAGGTTTAAAGTTTACCACCTGTATTGCCCTTGGCTGGTGCCTTAGTTTGAGCAGGACCCATGGGCCCAAATCTGCCTATCATAATGTTCTATTTGTAGGTTTATAGGACCCTCTGGATCCTTCTACTTTGCTATTCTCCCACCCCATGAGCATATACAGGGGGAGGAAGTCCCCCTCAAGAACAGTCATAGGGGAGGGGAATAAGGGGAAAATGGGAGGGAGGGAAGAATGGGAGGATACAAGGGATGGGATAACCATTGAGATGTAACAAGAATAAATTAATAAAAAAAAAAGAAAAATAATAGAAAAAATGAAAAAGAAAAAGAGAAAACCATTGACTTAGAGTCTTGTTCCTTGTCTTCCTTGATGAGGGGAGGGAATATCCCCTCAGGTTGGATGTGGGGGACATGGCCAATGACAGACACTATGATACAGAGTGATCCTGAGATTTCATGCTTCCAACCAAAGCACAAAGAAAAGCTCTTTAAGGATATATTTGCATCTTCGTTCATAAGAAGTGAAACCTGGTCAAATATGGGGCACCAGAGTTCATGTGAAAGTCAGTCCCAACTCTCCACTCAACTGTGGAGAATGCCCTGTCCATTGGCTGGATTTGGGTAGGGGTTCGAAGCAGACCACCAAGAAGAGACTTGATACCCTATGAGCATATATAGGGTGAGGAGGTCCCTCTCAATCACAGTCATAGGGGAGGGGAGTAGGGGAAAGCAGGAGGGAGGGAGGAATGGGAGGATACAAGGGATGGGATAACAATTTAGATGTAATATGAATAAATTAATAAAATATTTTTAAAAAGAAATGAAACCTGTGGTAAAAATGAGGACATTTTGCCCAGTGGCTGGTTTGCCACATTTGAAGCCATCTCCATAAGGAAGTTCTTTGATGCTCATCATCTTCTTTGAGGTAGGCTAAGTGTTGCCAGGAGTTAACCTGTCTCATTATCAATGAATCTTTAAAATAATAAAAAAAAAATCTTCAAATGCCATATTCTGTATGTCTCTGAGGTTTTTGAAGACCTTATCTAACTATTTTACCTAATCTTTCTATAAATAATATCTATCTGCTACACCTAAGATGTGTATTCTTGTGATAAAAATAGACTAGTAATTGATATGATGGTGATTTGATCAACTAACAATTTACTGGTATAACTTACTTATCCTAAACAACCTACAATTGCACTTTCAAAGTATTGGAAGTAAACCTTATATTCTACTTGAGTTGTATGGGTACAATGCCATGTATTAGAATAGAAATATATATAATGTGTGTGAAGAATAATCTTAGATTTGAATTCTATACCAATGTATCTAAAATTAAACTTATTTTGCATCTGTACACAAAAGCTTGGATTCAGGCAGAGTCAATGGCCAAACTCTGCCAAGACAAGGTAAGCAAGTCTTCAATAGTTCCTGCCTCACAAATATGTCTGTCAGATATATTGGGCCAGAAGGCTGAAGATGAGGCCCCAATGTTATAGAGAGTTTAGGATGACTGCTCAGGTAGCAAACAGTGTCTGTCATCTTCTCATTTGGGAAGCTGCTAACCTGCACTCCCTGTATACTCAGGTCATTAATTTTATTCCTTCTCAAGTCATGTTGGAGTTGAAGACCAGATAGTTTAGTTTTACAATTAAGCTTAGTTGTTTATGGGTTAAGATGTTTTTAGGTCTATACAGATGTTTTATGTTGCTAATGACAAGATATGATAGATACTGATTTACATTCAGAATTTTAGATGCAACAAGATAGGAAAGATGTTTTCTTCAAGGCTGCCAAATACAAATAGCCAAAACACTATGAAGGTATCATTTATATAATTCTTGATTGTTTCGTGGTTCTTCTTGCTGTAGCTAGTTTAGTGAATATATATATGTGATAATATAAATGTATATGTAAAAAATAAAAATGTTTAATTTTAAAAAACAAAAAAATTTAAAAAGAAAGAAATGAAACCTTAGACACCTCAACAATATAATAATAATAAAATATTACAATATATTACAATATAACAATATAATAAAAAACTGAAAATGTGCACAACGTTAAGTTGATCATTATATCATCATTTGCCAGTAACCAATGTGAACTCCACAGTTTGCACAGATTACACAGAGACCAGCAAGATGGCTCAGAGGGTAAAAGCATTTGACATGTACACAGGATGGCCTTGTTCAATCCCCGGAATTCATGGTGGAAAAATAGTATCAGCTTCTCTCATAGTTTAGTCCTAAGGCCTCCACATACATGCTGTTCAAAGCGCATACACATAGAACAATAACAACAACTATCATTTTTATAGCTATTTTATTATGGTAATAAATTTAAAAATTAAAGTAATTAGGACCTGGGGAGATGACTCAGTGCTTGGCTCACAAGTGTTAGGAATTGAGTTCAGATCCCCGTAACCTACGTCAGTGCTTGTAGGCTTGGCAGTAATTCCAGTTTAAGAAGGCAGAGCCAAGAGATCCCAGAGGAAGCTGGCCAGCAACACCACGTCTGTGATTCCTGGGACGGACTGAGAGATACTGCTTCATTGACTATGTGGAAGATGGAGGACAAGTCCTACATTAGCCTCAGGCTTCCACATGCAAAAGCACATACATTCTCATGCACATTGCCCACACATGCACTCACACACATACAAAACATGCATTCACACAGGCACACAGGCACACACATACACACACACACACACACACACACACACTCACACATATGAAGAGGAAGAGGAGGAGAAGGAGGAGGAGGAGGAGGAAGAAAAAAATAAAAAAGAATGTAACCACTCAGCACCTTTCAAGGCTAAATCATCCTAGGATTCTCTCTCTTTTTTCTCATTACTTCCTCCTAGACTTCACTTTGAAGTAACTGAAAGAGGCTAGTCATTTGTCAAACAAACAATAGTAAGTCTTTGTCTTGTTATTTTATTTGTGACCAGGTAATGAATTCAATTATTTTTTTCTTTTGCTAATTCCCTGAGTAGTCACTAGAATCATGTGTTTCAAAGAAAAAAAAAAGCTAATATAGCATAAAACCTTTGGAAGCACAGGTCTGGTATAATAAAACACTTAATGGAAGGCGAGTATGTGGCACTATCCAGGATTTGCTGAGTGGAGACCACAGCTCTTTGAAATGCACCTGCAGATTCCTGCACCATGACACGATGTGGGGAGTCCTGGAGATGACTGCACTGACTAAGCATTTTATATCTCCATTTTTCCTGCAATACACTTACCTCATAGGAAAAAACAAAGAAATTCAAAGACTTTCTCAGTGTCTCCGAGACCAAAAGCACGGCACCATGGCTGATGGCCTGTCCTCTGACTTCCAGGCTCGGTGGGTTGTTTGTTTATTTGTTTGTTTTCCTCATTATATTCAATTGACATTTCCAATGAAGGCTGTATGTATCCTGCATTTCGTACTTCTTTAAGACCTTCCCATTTACAACAGCAGTGGTTATTTGCTTGGACTCTTAATTACTAACTAAAAACAATACCTTTTCCCATCTTTCTTTTCTGATATCTCTGTGTTACATGCTAATAACCCATTAATAAATTGCTGACACAACAGAACATCAACCTGCAAAATAATGCTTCTTTTTAAAAATATTAAATGGTGAGTGGCTATAATTCTCTTTACTGCTTCCAGTGACCAAGGTCCTCCACTAATCTTATAACATGCTTACACATTTCACATTCTTCTCTTTGAGAGTATGAATTTGTCCATTTATTCTCCATAGGATGCTTCCACAAAGGTGATAAAACAGCAAATGCTCCCTTTTGCCCATGAGATAGCATTTTTCATTACAGTCTTAAGGCTATCTACAAGGAGTTTGATGCTTAAAAGCTAAAATAAAAACAAGTACTCCAAGGACTCTGAGCTAATAAGATCTTCCTATTTGGCAGGATCTCCTGTCTCTTCATAGTCAGAGTCAACAGCTGGTATCTTAGATTTAAATGGACTTGTTGATACCTACAAGTGGCCCAGAAGATTTTCCCCTAGGAGATCTACAGAGTGTGGCCATGTCTTGCCTGTGTAAGCCAGATCCCTGCTTTGGGAGGCAGCGGTTGAAGCACAGAGAGTGTATGTCTGATGGTTGATGGTCCTGATCATCACCAGGGCTAACAGGCCACGCCCTAGAATCTCAAAGCTGATTCTGGACTCAGAAGGGTCAAAGGGGCAGAATGTCACAGGGGAGATTGCCTACCCATTTCCTCGCCAGCACTCACATGGACCAACAGGACCAATTAGAACAGGCCTAGAGCTAGCTGAGGTGTTAAACCTAATTTCCATCTGAGGACTTCACATTCAGGTTCAGAATGAGGCTCTGCTGACTGTACGGTGTTAGAATGTGCAGAAAGAATACTGCCCAGGTAGACAGAGCAAGCTCAGCTAAAACACATGCTGCTTGAAACAAAGCAAGGAAAGTACTTACTTCATGAGGACAGTGGAAGTGAGTGTAACATTGATAGATGGGCTGAAATACAGCCAGAGAACCTGTCAATGGCTCAGTCCAGTGCCTGGTGTCCTGCAGGTACCAACTGAGCCCTTATTATGTCTTATATCCTCCCGACAACATCTATGGCCCTTTTTATATTAAGCTAAGCCAGTATAAACAGAGAGAAATTTCTTGCAAGAGCCAGGCAGGCTGAACAGGCCCCAGAGCTTAAGAGGACTACAGCTAAGGTAAAACAAGTAATATACTCTTTGCAGCTGGCGTATAAATTCCGCTAAGGGAGGAGAGGCACGTGTTTATTTTGCAGTCATATTCTAAGTCTCATGAAAATCCCCTGGTTGAAAACAGGGGAGAGGTCGAAGGCTGTGACAGGATGCTGGCTTGCTTCTGGAATGCCACAGAACAGCAAGCTGTCTTCTTCTCCGTCCTACACTATGCTCTTCCAGGTTACAGCAACCCATCTCTACCCATCCTCTGGCTCAGCCATTCTCAGCCTGGGCGTCATGACCCCTGTGGATGGTCCAATGACCCTTTCATAGAAGTCGCCTAAGACCATCATGAAGCACGTTTATTTACATTATGATTCATAACAGCAAAATTTTAGTTACGAAGCAGCAACAAAAACAACTTTATGGACGGCAGTCACCACAACATTAGGAATGTATTAAAGGGCCACAGCATTAAAAAGGTTGAGAACCACTGCTCTAGCTTAACACCTCAGCCTTTTGTGGTCTAGACTCCTGTGTTCAAAAAAAAAGTGTGTGTGTGTGTGTGTGTGTGTGTGTGTGTGTGTGTGTGTCTGTGTGTGTGTATGCACATGTGAGTGTAGTGCCCAGGGAGGCCAGAAGGGGGCATCAGAACTCCTTGGAGCTAGAGTTACAGGTGGTTTTGATCTACTTCATACAGGAGATGAGACGCAAAACCAAGTCCTCGGCAAGAATGATACATACTTATAACCACAGAGCCATCTCTGTAGCCCCTTCAGCTACATTTTACTTAGCTTCTGTACTTAATCACCTAGGCAACTGCTCCCATTGCTCAAGGCATAGAGAATCATTAGTCACTCCTAAAAGTCTGACATTGGTTCACATGTCTCTGAAGTTCTCACATGTTCTAGTGCAGTGTCATTGGTTCTCATTCTTCTTAAAAATTTGGTATGAATATTAAGTCCTCCCAGGTATTTTCCTTGGACCTTATATTTTGATGTTTCTATGTTCCCCTGCTGTTCTGTCCATATTCACACTATAGCACTGATTAAAACGATGCAGTGTAATAACGGGTCTTTTCTATTCTTTTCTTACTATCTATCTCATGAGGCTCCATATGTGTTCTCACTTGACTTTGTGTCCTCATCACCTAGCACAGTGTCTGATTATAGTGGGAACTGATGAGTGCATAAATGAACTAACGAAATGTCAAACCAAAGAGCAATCCTACGAATACCTGTCTTGATTGGGACACTGGACACATTACAAACTTGATGCAGTAATCCTAAGGTAATCAATCTTTGCAACTATTTGCTAATTGGGATGAAGGGAAGATGTGTTTTCTGAAAGGATCTTTTGCACTTAATGAGTTGAGGCAAAATTGTGCAATCTGAGATGCTTGAAGATGCTCACACCAGCCAGCTGCCATATGACACTGTACATTAAGCTCAGCCAGAGCAACAAACACTCCAAGTGCCTGGGGTCACATCTTTGTGAGCCGTCATTTTGACTTGAAACTGACATCCAGAACACCTCAGTATCTACACCTCTTGCTCACAGGCTAGTTTGAACTTAGGAGTTAAGCAATGAGCCCATGACTAATTGTTTTAAGATGGATACTACTTTACATAGAATATCTTCTTTGAAGCATATAGAAGAGACTATAGTATTATTGGTGTCACAGTGACTCACTTTCCTTTCGGAACTGACAGGAACTAAAGAAGAAACAGGAGGTTAGCGCTGAAAAATTTCAGGACAATAGACAGACGTTTCACATGGTCCCTAACGGGGTAATTTGAGCTTTGCCTTTCTTATCATCTCTATTCCTACAAATCAGAACAGGAAAAGGAATTCTTGGGGTAGGAGGAGAGCTAAGATGAAATGAGATCTTGCATTAATTACTGAAATCCAACTATTTGGAGGTTAAAGCCACTTTGGAGCTCCAGATAAAGGGCTCATAACTCATTCCCCCTGGAGGGTGGCGAGACAAGCTGCTCCTTCCATGAAAGGCCAGAACAAGCAGCGTCTTGCGAGAAAAGAAGCTGAGGGAGACAAAACATCTCCCATGCTGCTGGAAGATGAACTACAAACCATGATGCTTAGATGACGGCACATGGCTGCTCTTTGTCTCCCTGGGGAGGCGCATTCCGATCCAAAGCTTCCCGTGTAATTACACAAACCTTTTCCACCTTTTCGAGTGTGAGCGTGTACATGTGTGCTTGTGCAGAGACATGCATAGGTGGGCGACCATGCATGTGTGTGTGTGTGTACGTGCATGCATCTGGAGGATGGAAGATCACGGCTGTTGTTTCTCTGGAATGCTGTCTTCTCTGGGTACTTTCTTTTTTATTGTTAAAGATTTATTCATTCATTTTATTTATATGTACGTGTGTGTATCTGTCTGAGGTTCGGTGTACCAGTGTACCGTGTGCATGTATGTGTCTTCAGAAGCCTGAAGAGGGTGTTAGATGCCCTGGAACTGGGCCTAACAGGCAGTTATGAGCCACCTGATGTGGAGTGCTAGGAACTGAGCCAGGATCTTCTGCAAAAGCAGTGACTGCTCTGGACCTCTGGGCCATCGCTCCAGGCCCCACCGTGGTTGGTTTCAGAGAGAGTCTCTCACTGGTTATAGGCTTCCTGACCAGCCAGCTTGGGATCTGCCTGTCTCCACTTCCCCACTGGTAGGTAGATTAAGCATTCATCTTCATGACTGGCAATGTTTTTAGTTACAAGATGTAGGTTTTAAGGACCAAGCTGTTTACAAATCAGGCATTTTACTGACTGAGTTATCATGTCTTTCATATTTTATAATATTTTATAACCCTTAATTGCTGGTGTCTACATTACACATTATTTCCCTGTATTTCTCCAAATATGTTTATATGCTAGTTATTTCTTGACTCTTTCTTTACTGCCCAATTCATTTTATTTATGTGCATATGTGTGATGCCCAACTATTAGTGGATTTTATAGCTGATATCATTATATGGTTTCTATAGCTTAATAGTTCCTATAGCCCTTGGCTTTCACATGACTAAATCCATTCCATACTCCGCTTAGTGCTGTATTAACTGTGAGTCAGTGAGGCTTTCCACCCGTACATTAGTAAAGGCTTAAAGAGAGAAAAGCATATTGAACAAAACTCAACGCGCTTTCATAACTCCTCTATAAAATACCCATCGGGACATGAAGCAGATTACAGAAGCAGAAAAGTACAATGTCAGTCCCCCATTGTCCCTGCTCTCTGGATCCGTTGTTCGTATCTGTTGTCACTGGGCTTAGCTAAACCCCAAACCAATCAGCTCCATCCACCTGACCCTCCCAGGAAGGAGTAAATGCTACATTACTCAATTTACCTTTACAACTGTCATATGCTGACTTAGAAACTTTTAAAATGCTAGACTGAGATGGGTTCTAAATTTTTTCCTCATTTCCTTCTGTTCTTTATATATATATATATAGATATATATATATATAGATATAGATATAGATATAGATATATATTTTTTTTGTAAGAGTGGCTTTTAAGGTATCCACTAATCCTAGGTCACTATCAAGCAAGTAGTACAAGTCTGAAGTAGCCGCCAAATCAGTTTGAGTCAAATCTTACTTTGATATGTCATTAACCCAATAGTCACTGCTTCTATAACAATCACTAACATTTCCAATAATTGTGATTTTATGACAATTTACTTGTCTGACACCTCTTGCGTACATAAGAATTATGCATTAAGCCACACAGCCACTTACCCAAGCTTTATCTCCAAGAAGTGCATAGAGCAGAACTAAAGATTAGTAAAGTCCACAGTAGCTAGATCTAGCTAGAGCTATGGAGATTCAAGAAAGCCAATCATGAGGCTTGCTGACTGTTTCTATAAATATATTTTAAAAAATTAATTTATTCTTGTTACATCTCAATGGTTATCCCATCCCTTGTATCCTCCCATTCTTCCCTCCCTCCCAGTTTCCCCTTACTTCCCTCCCCTATGACTGTTCCTGAGGGAGATTTCCTCCCCCTGTATATGCTCATCGGGTATCAAGTCTCTTCTTGGCAACCTGCTGTCCTTCCTCTGAGTGCCACCAGGTCTCCCCCCTCCAGGGGACATGGTCAAATGTGAGGCACCAGAGTACGTAAGAAAGTCATATCCCACTCTTCACTCAAGTGTGGAAAATGTTCTGTCCATTGGCTAGATCTGGGTAGGGGTTAATAAATATATTTTTATAAGAACACCATTACAGCCATTTGTTTGAGTATCATCTCTGTCTGCATTCACATCCTGTACAGCAGAGGTGAATGGGAAAGAGAGTTTTCCCAGTACACGCAACCTTTCTATCATCCGGTCCCTTACAGTAAAGCTTATTGAACATTTGTGCAAATGATAGTAAATATGATACTGTATTCACACAACATGACAAGAGAGGTCACAAAGGTGCGTGGGCTAGGGACATCACTCTGTAGGTAAAATGTCTGCTCTGAAAATACAGTAACTCGAGTTTGATTTCTCTTTACAAGAAAATTCCAGATGTAGTGGTACACACTTGTAATGCTGATGTTGGGGAGGCAGAGATGGGTGGATTCCTGGGGCCCACTGGGCAGCCAGGCCAGTCTAATGTGTGAACTCCAAACCAGCGAGAGACACTGTCTCAAAATAACATCAACAGCAGTCTTAAAAAAAAATGGCACCTGACGTTGTTCTGCTAGTACACACACACACACACACACACACACACACACACACACACACACTCATAAAAGGATAACTTGCCCATAAGGAAAGTATCTTTAAAATGAGCCATGAATTCTGAGTAATGATACTACACAAGGTGTTTTACAGAGGGTTGCAATATCAGCTAAGAAAAAATGTCAGGTCAAATGCACAGGGGCAAGGTCTACCATGCTTAGAAGGGCATGTGCTGTTTGCTTATCTGATGGCCTGCAGGAAGAAAATTCCAGTGCAAACCACAAACCTGATAATAGTCCAGTTCTTAACAGTATGGCCTTGCCAATGCCATGTCGCAGGACTGTATGGTCACAGAACCTTTAGGAAATGGTGCGATCAGCTCTTAAGCATGGATGTGTGAAAAGGCAGTGATGCAGTAAATAGAATATTCAAATGGTAATTAGTGGTGTGAAACTCACTATCATAAAACATAACCGGTGTACTGTGCATCTAAAGGTGACAGGAAAAGGACTGGTGGTGCCTTAACCATTGGTAAGAAAGTCAATGAGATTTTTGTCAGGGATAGTAGTGATGGCAGGGTGCATGCTGACTAATCTTAAAAAAGAAAGAAAGAAAGAAAGAAAGAAAGAAAGAAAGAAAGAAAGAAA
>OU015755.1:6370834-6381045 GCA_907169655.1 Acomys percivali | reverse complement strand
TGTGTGTGTGTGTGTGTGTGTGTGTGTGTGTGTGTGTGTGTGTGTGTAGCTGGTGGGGTGGACCTTACTGGAAAAAAAACTACTAATTTATTTAGGAAAGAGAAACACTATACCAGACAGAGCAATACACATGAACAAATATGTATGCCAGGTACAGTTTTACCAAGTTGGAGTGACAGCAAAATGTCCTTACAGCGATTACCACAAGGACTCCACCTGTGATGATGGTCCAATCTTGGCCTAAGGACCACGTGGAAGGGGTGGGGTTAGGGAGCGGGGGTGGGGGACTGGGGTGCAACATGTCACTCCTGAGACAGTCTTATGTTTTATAGCCCTAGACAAGAAGACCATGATAGTGATCCCTGAAAATAGGCACACCCAAATGTGGCTTACAAGTCTCTGGAGCTGGAGAAACAGTACAGTCAGGAAAGTGTTGACTTCAAACTCCAGAACCCATATTAAAAAAAAAAAAATGATGGGTGTGATGAGTGCATGCCTATAATTCCAATGCTGAGGATGTGGGGACAAACAGCTCCCTGGGGCTCACTGGACAGCGAGCCTATTTGATTTCATAAACTCCAGGCCAAAGAAAAGCCTTGTCTCAAACTATCAACGTGAATAGTGCCTGAAAAATAACACTGAAAATTGTCACTCTGGCCTTCACATGCTATCACACTCACATACACAGGCATCCTCCATACCCCCAACACACACAGAGAGAGAGAGAGAGAGAGAGAGAGAGAGAGAGAGAGAGAGAGAGAAAGAGAGGCATGCATGAGTGCACACATGCACATACATACACACAGGCATGCATACACAAATGCACATACACGGGCATGCAGATGCACAATGCACACACATGTGCACACAGATTCTCATTCTTAGGCATTGTTTTTTAGACTTTCACTAAAAATAAATGCTTTTAGTAAAATACACAGAAGGTTAAAATATTGAATTCAAGAATATCCATGGTAGAAGTCATAGCCACTGTATAGCATATCTTTTGCATTTTATAATTGTTGCTTGTGTCTCAAAATTCCTTAATTACTAGAACTTTAAACCATAAAGTTTCTGTGGGAAGACAATTTTGTCTTTGCCTTTCCAGATGTGACCTCTCCAGGGGCGCCCTGGCTCACTCAAAGAAGATGACCTACTTTGTAGAGATGAAAAGTTTTCAGACATGATCTATTCCTACTCCGTCCTAACAGAAAATCTCCCTTTGTCCTTAACTAGCCTCTCTTTCTTCTTTTCTTTCGTGACTGAGGATCTATCTCGCTTTCTAAGGCCATTTCCCTCCCGGGTGCCCTTGATCTGTGCAACATCTACCCTGGATTTAGGCCATACCCCGCCCACCTCCTCACAGCTCCCTCCTTCTGAGGTATTTCTCCTTCAGCCTGGATGGCAAACATGTGCAAGCCTCCCTGTTTCAAAACAAGCCTTCCCTGGAGCTGGGCGGATCCTTTGATGATTAAAGGGGCATTGCTCGTGCAGGGGACCCACGTTCGGTTCCAAGCATGCACAGGGCAGCACACAACTGCCTGTAGCTCCAGTACCAGGACAGCTGATGCCCTCTTCTGACTTCCACGGCCTCCTAACATACAGCTTATATGCATACACCAACTGGGCTCCCACAGGTGCACATAAAAACCAAACAACAATAACAAAAAGTGCCACCTTCCTTTAATCAGACTAGCTCTCTTAATATATGCTCCTTCCTTCCTTCCTTCTTTCTTTCTTTCTTTCTTTCTTTCTTTCTTTCTTTCTTTCTTTCTTCATTTATTTATTTTCAGGATCTCAAGTATCCCAGTATATAGCTGACAACGATCTTGAACTTTTGGCTCTCCTGTGTGCCCCACGAAGTGCTGGGGTTACAGGCATGTGCCACGTCCAGTTCCTAGCATAACTGGAGATTGCACCCAGGGCCTCATGCGTGAGGACAGGCCCTCTCCCACGAGAGCTGTACCCCCAGCCCTGTGTGTGCCCATTGCTGTGACAACTGCTCAGTATTGACCTTCTCTGAAGCGTAGGCTTTCCACCTTAGAGCTTTTTCACCCACACCTCCTTCCAGGCCACTCTTCAGCTAGAAGAATCCTCCAAAAGATTAAACAATGACCTCATGTTATTACTTCCAGCAAGTTTTTTTTTTTTTTCTGCTTTCCAAACACTTTAAACTCTTTCCAATATATGAAACCACTAAACACACATCATGCCATGTTATTTCCTAGACCTCCTTAATAACATTTCCCTGTCTTCCATCGCTCTGAGCGAGTCTCCACCTTCAGCTTCCTGCCTCTTCAAGGCTCCCCAGGCCCTTTTCCATGAGATCTTTTTTTTTTTTTTCTACAGTCTTCTCTTTTATCTTGCTTGTTCTCATATCCACAGCGGCCTCTACCAAATATCAACAACAAAAAAAAAACGACAACCCCAGAACCCACCCGGAAATTCCGATGGGAACATAGTGAGTCTATATAGGATGCAAACAACCGCTCCAAAAATGCCAGCTGGTTGTTCTTAATGCCCTCTAATTGAAATCTTGTCAGAAGACTTTATTGCAAACCCCCAGAAGTGTTTATCAGACTCTGGGGGAGTGACACCCATGGACAGAAGAACACTTCCTGACTCAGGCCTAAAGCTTCCTTCTCTTCGTTGTAGTCACCCAAAACCTGCGTTTCCACCAGCATCTCCTCCTAGGGTAAACATGTGCTACTCCTGAATGCCATGGGACGGTCCTTGGCCCTTCACCCTGCTGTCCACAGCGCTGCCCAGCTTCTGCTAACACTGCTCCCACTGTGCCACGGCCCCACTTTGCACAGGATTTCCCTTCGCTGGTCTTACATGCATTCTCACCCACTGCTCTGGTTTCATTTTGGTGGCTACAACAGATGCCCTGGCACTAAGTAACTTGAGGGAGAAAAGGGTTTTTTTTTTTTTTTTCAGCTTACGGTTCCAGGTTGTGGTTCACTGTTTCTGGGAAATCAAGGCAGGAAAAAAGGCATCACATCCACAGGCAAGAAGAAGAGAGAAACAGACATGTTTATGCGGACTGCCTGCTTTGTACTCAGTCCTCTCTACTCTTGTAGAGTGCAGGCCTCAGACCCAGGAAATAGTGTTGCCCTTTGACAAGCAAGTCAGTCCTCCCAATAGACATGTCCACAGGCCAACCCCATCAAGGAAATAGCTCAATTTAGACTCTCTTTTCAAGTGAGTCTAGGTTGTAAGAAGTTAAACATTTAAAACTCACCATCAAGCCTATGCTATTTCTGTAACCTAAACCAACCTACCCTATCGGAGTCTTCTCTTTATTCTTCACGCCGACCCCTGCCTGACAACAGTCACCTGACGGCAGTGACCAGAGAAGAGCCTGCAGCCCCTGCCTTCTAGCAGCATCATTCAGCATCCTTGCTGTTGCATCCCAGGTCCCTAACTCTGGTCAGGCTTCCTTATAAACATTGCACCCTTATTCCAGACTCCTTTTAAGCATACTTTTTTTTTTTTAAACTTGAGACTTTGAGACAGATCATTGCTTCAGAAATGGCCTTACAAGATCTAAGATCTTTAATAATTCTGTAAGATCTTTAAAATTCATGTCAGATGGGCGATCTTCGGCCAAGTTTCCATCAGCATCTCCACGCATGAACACTGAGCTACCTGTCACAGACCGGCTACTGTATCCACTACAGGTCTTACCCTCTGTCACACACTAAGCAGGTCTGTCCTGCCTGAAATCCATTTATACATTATAGAATAAGGCCTCATTTTGTACCTTGGTCCCTCCTGTGTTCAGTGCCAATGAAATGCTTTCTGTAAACACAACAGGAACAGCAGCTTCTTTAATGCATTTAATGCAATCAGGTAACTCCATCTCTTGCAACGAGCCAACACTACTGAGCAACGGCAGGGTTAGTATAAAGCAGGTGCCAAAATTATACATGGAATGGACTTGCCCCTCATATCTGGTGGGTAAAATAAACCTGCCACAGATTCAAATACTTCCTACAGTCTCACAAGCTAGTTACTGATTAGTTGAAGTCAACATTCATTAGCTTTAACTACCCATTCCAATCTCTCAAACATATCATTCCCCAAACTTTGAAAAACTTAACTCTTTATATTCTTCACAGGCTACAAAAATGTTGTTCCCCCAAAATATCTCTTATATGTAAGAGTATTTTAAAGGATGAAGAATCTATTACATTTTCAGTAAATTAAACTCGAAGGCACAATGTGAGTGGTAATTTTAGTGATTTATGTAATTTACCTACTTATGTATTTAATGATTTATTCATTCACTTATTAAATTTTAGTTGATAAAGTGAAGCCAGCATATAATATTAAATGTCTTATATGAATAACAAATTGTTCATCAATCAATAGCTGATTTATACGCTGCAATTTTTATTAAGGACCAAACCCAAATCACAGACAAGCAATTAACTTCAAAGGCTTTAATTTTCCACATTGCTACAATGGAACTACCTCTGAATTACTGTAACAGTTCTTTTGTCCCATAAATGTCATGCTCTTCTCTTGACACATCACAACTCAGAGCCACTTTAGCATCCTCCGAGGTCGTTCATCTAAGCGGAGGGTCACTTCCGCTGTCTGTGAGCTTCAGCTTTGTGCTAAACACCCGTGGCCTCAAGACACAAACAGAACGTTGCGGCGAGTCATTCAAATCCTTGAGAGCACCCTCGGTGCGCTTTCCCAGTGTAATTTCTTAACTTCATTTATAAATAGTTCTTACATATAAACAAGGCGGCTTTTTTTTTTCCAGTTTCACGTAGCATAGTTAGGGTTGCTTGTATGAGCGCTGGGGGGAGGTTATATACTTAACTTTAGGCAACTTACCAGTGGCTGAACCACCAAAGGAAAGGACTGCCCATTCCCAGAAGCCCATTAACTGCCCACAGCTCATCCAGAAGGAAAGGGTCCTCGTAAGCACTTCCCCAACTTGTGACCGAATGTTGACAGACTAAAATCTTATATATCTTGTGCAGGTAACTGCAGCTGCTGACTCCATAACTCAAATGCTCATTTCATGTCCAGAAGACAGCATTACCCCATCATCCAGCGCTTACATTACAGCCTTTCACCTCTTTCTCTGCAATGTCCCCTGGCCTTTAGGAAGGGGGCGTGATATAGATACCTTGCCTAGGGTTGAGTACTTAGCAGTAACTCACATTCTTACCAACTGACCAATTACGAGTCTCTGTATTAGTCACTGCCCATTGCAAAAAGACGCCTCCATACCCAAGGCTGAAAGCGGTGCTAGATTCTGGGTATAAACCTAAGAATTTAGGAGGCATTTTGAAAACAAGCCCATTTAACTAAATGACTGTAGTATTTCCCCTCTTGAGGCTGCGACCTCACCAGGTTTACACACCAGACACCACTTCGAGCTGGGCTAACGTGGAGAGGCACTGGGAGCCACTGCAGCCACAGAGCATGACAGGCTTACCCATGGCTCGTTGCCAGCTGCAAGGGAGTTACTTAAGAAAGGTGAACACACAAAGCTGCTTAGATGCAATGTCTGAGCACTGACATTACAGAGAGGCTGGCCTTCCTCCGCCCTCCGCATGACAACTTCTAGAGGTAGGGCGCTATGCAATGAGTCCCATGACCCATCCTGAACAGGATGCTAATGCAACTGGGGTTGCTCCCTTAAGATGTAGGAGGTAGAGAAGGGCAGGAAGGCTTGAGGAAGACTCCAGAGCAAGTGATATTGTAAGCAAAGGTAATGAGATGGAGCTTGACCTCCAGGAACGGAAACTGGCTGGCAGTAATGGAGCCTGTCCCTCAGAGGAAGCTATGGTCTGCTCCCTCTAATGCATGGACTTGAATCCCACAGCTCTGCTTTGGGCAGAAATGTACAAAGGGCGAAAGTCTGCATGTCTGCTTGATTTCGCCACAATACTGGACATCACGAATTCGTCCCATTGCTCAAAAGTTATTGAACACTTACTTCATATGACGTAAAGGGCTACAGCGTCAGGCAAAAGTAATGATCACTGTAAAGCAGGCGTAAGGGAGAATGGGGTGGGGGCTTCTAACTGAAGCAAAGACAAATCTGAAGAAGTGAGTCCCAAAGACAGGGACCAGAGACACCCTAAGGTGCAGGGCCTAACAGCCTCTCTGAAGCCTAACCCCAACAGAGCCAGGTTGATGGTGTCGCGGTGCCGTACCCAGGATACAAGAGGGTTGATGCAGGAGGAAGCTGAGCTGGAGGCCAGTTTGTATGTGCTTTGCAGTGAGTTCCATAATGCAAGCCTCTCTCAAAACACCGTAACAGCAGCGTCAAGACTAAACCAAGATGCACCTTTTAAGAAAGGCTAGCTACCTCGCTGAGACTAGATCAGCAATCCGCAAGGCGCAGAGCTAGCTGCCTTCGAACCAAGGAAACCAAAACTGCAGCCAGTGAATTGGGAACATTCTGATCAGAAAACTGGGGGCCACAGTAAGAAAAGGGAGAAAAGATGCTACATGTATCAAACCAGACACTGTTAACTTTTAAAGGAAAAATTTCTAAAGTGCTAAAAGAAAAGACACAGGGACAAGGAGTGCGCCCCCCACCCCCCGTCCCCCCAGACCCCGTTCCCCCCACCCTCCACCCCCGTCCCTCCCGTCCCCCGCTTCCCTACCATGCCTTTGCTTCCTATGTCTTAAGGACAAAGGATCAATGCTTTTTACAGAGGCTCCTTCTTTGGAGACTGCTGGACTCTTGTGGGACGCTGTCACCAAATCTGTGCAGTTCATGGTTCTGGTAACTTCTTTGCAAACCTCCCCCAAACCATTTGCTCGGGATAAGCACACTCCGGAAAGAAGATGTGGCTAATTCACAGAAGGCGTTATCGCCTGGTGTAGGTGAAGAGTCAGCATAGAGTCCACACAAGGGGTCAAAGGTGGAGGCGCAATTTTGATTTCAGGATCCAGCTAGCTCGAGGTCTTTCCTGGAACGCAACTGGGAACGCAAGGCTACAGTAGGCACGGCCACTAGTGTCATCCCGACTGAGGGAGAGGGCAGCTGGGTGTAGAGGTCAGTGTACCAAAGACCAAGGACTCTTCTGTGGCACATGATCTGCTGCAGGAACTTAGAGAAAAGAGCTGGACACAAACATACACTTGAGGGGCAGCCAGTTGCTGTTGAGACAAACGTCCACTAAGCACCCAACGCGCGGGCTATCATTCTGTATTTAGAAAGACATGTGACAGGTGAGAGCCCTGTTGTCACAGGACCCATGTTTTACTCAGAAAAGCAGGGTCTACAGAAGACTGCTCAGCAGCAGTGGGACAATGCGTACTGACTGAAAGGGATTAAAACATGGTGAGGCCACAGAGCTTGGCTTGGTTAGTAAAGACATTTAAAGAGGGGCTTGAGAGTTGACTTTCTTTTCTTTTTTGATATTTATTTACTCATTACATATATACACATATATTGTATATATATATGTGTGTGTATATGTATGCATATATACATACATACACATACGCACATATATATCGTGATCCCATGGATCCCAGGTCCATAGGATCCAGCGCCCTCTTCTGGCCACTGTGGGTGCTGCATGCATTGCTACATATACTTCCATGTAGTCAAACATGCATAGGCTTAAAATTAAAACAAGTAAATCTTTTAAAAGAATCTAAGAGAGATCTGAAAAACAAGAAGACTCTTATTTCCATTAGGATTGAGCAGGGTGCTAGGGAAACGGAGGCAGGGGATGCAGCTCTTGTCAAGACCTTGGGGTTGAAAAAAAGTGTCAGAAGGCTGGAGCAATAGAAAGAGGGCATTCATTCGTCTGTGGTGAGGGAAGGCACAAGGTGATGTTGTCATAAAGGCACATAGGACCAAGTGACAAGTCACTGAGGGTGGTTGATAAAGGGTAAACCACAGATGATGGTTCACTAATCACTTAGGAGATGCTTTGATACTGTGGAGAAGAAGCCATGGAAAGACAGCAGTTGACGAAGAGCCATGTCTGCGTGTTTGGGAGAGAAAGGGTACCTCAGAGAACAGCCTACTCTTGGGACACTCACAAGGCACACGCTAGTATCAGATGGAGTAGATCCTAACCACACAGGATTAAGGGATTTTATAGTAACAACAGTAATTAAAGAATAAGAGGCTATGAGGCGGGGGAGGGCTGTAATTCTGTGAAAACTCAAGGGCGACGTGACAAGTGGGGGTGGTTTTGTGGGGAGGGTGAGGGAAATGCTAATCATTTGTGGCCTGAGTCTCTGTAGCCCTGGGAGCAGGGTTTCTATCTGGAATCTTCTATGGGGGTGAAGCTAGAACTACAAAAGCCCTTTCTAAGTAGGTCACAATGAAGGAAGGGATTTGTCATCGGGATTCTGGAGTCAGTGGCTTTAGCTGGAATCCTGAAGAAAGGAGAGGCGTCGATAAAACATGGTGAATCTTGATATGTTTCTCTATATGATTTTTAAACATCTACGATCTATCCATCTATCATCTACCTGCCTTTCATCTATTAATCATCTATCTATCTGTCTGTCTGACTATTATCTGTCCATCCATATATCCATATTATCACTTTTCCAAACACCTAGGCTTGCCCCAAACTCCTGATACCCATACCTCAACCCCCTATGTACTGGGATTACAAGCGTGTGGCACCATGCCTACCTCTCTGCATGCTGTTACATCCATTTTTTCCTCAGATCCTTGCAGACTATTCTAAATGTTGGTGTGCCGTGCTATGCCCACGAGCTTCATGCTGTGATCAAAATGCTGGAGCAAACAAAGGAAGAAATATTTTCTTGGGCTCACAGTTCAGAGGATTCAGTCTGTGGTTGCTTGGCCTAGCGCCTTTGACATCGAAACCATGGTAACCAGGGCCACGTGGTGAAAGAATTTCACAGACAGGAAACAGGAAAGAGGAAAAGGACTGGGGGGCTGGCTATAAGAACCTGCTAAGGCACTGGTTCTCAACCTGTGGGCCACAGCCCCTTTGGGGAACAAGTGAGTCTTTCACAGGAGTTGCCAAAGACCATCAGAAAACACAGATATTTGCATTATGATTCGTAACCAGCAAATTTACAGTTATGAAGGAGCAATGAAATAATGCTATGTCTGGGGGGGTCACCTCAACATGAGGAGCTGTATTAAAGGGTCACAGCGTTAGAAGGGTTGAGAACTGCAGTTCTGAGGCTTATCCCAGGTAAAGCTCTTCCTCGGCTAGGCCCCACCTCCTAAATGCTGCAGAGCCCCCCCAACGTTGCACCCACAGCGGCAGACCAAGCCAAGCCCATGGGTGACATCTCGTAATCATACTACAAAACCTGGGATACGTTCCACAAACATAATTAGCATTTCTAAACTGCACACAAAGGCAATCCGCAGGGCGAATTGAATATATTACCCTCAATCATCATAACCAAATATGATAAAAAAAAAAAGGAAAAAAAAACAAATGCAAAAATGATTAGAATAAAGTTTTAATGATCTCATTCTTCTCACTATAAAAGACCTTATCCTACAGCAATGAGTTTTTTGGTTTATTTTGTTTTTTTTTTTTTTAATCAGGTGCCATCTTGTGCTAAAAGATAGGGAAGGAAAAGTCAGAGAAGTCAAAGTTTACTTTTAAACTAAGCAAAATAGGCTCTAAACAGACCGATGTGATGATGTGACTCTTACTAAAGGAAGGAGGGGCTGGTTCGATGGATTCTCTCAGACATCAGCACTGGAGCCAACCGCCAAGCATCACACTCTGGACTAAGGTCTCACAAAAGAGCGACTCTACCAGACGCTGCACGGTGAAGCTATGGAGCCTGGCCTTTAAAATGGAGTCATTTGCCAGGTGCTTGAAGTATTCAGGCACTGATGAATGATGGCGGCCTTGGCTTCACCACCAAAGGGGTCGCCCTGATGACTTCAAAGTTCCTTTAGGCTTTGCAAGCCCTCAAAGCTCTGTTTCCAAGGAACAAACAGTGGATGGCTGACAAAGTACTCAGAAAAGCGGAGGCGACTCCACAGAGGCAGGGCTTGGTGGCTTTTCAGAAGACTCACCGTTTGCCTGTCTTGGCTGACTTTTGGTGGTCTCTGGTGGTTTTCTTATGCCCAGAAGATCTGAAAACTGGACCCTTTCATCGTGCACATAGTTCATGACAATTCTGCAGTCACCCTCAATCAACTCACTTGAGACTAATACACACACACACACACACACACACACACACACACACACACACACACA
>OU015755.1:6346788-6364584 GCA_907169655.1 Acomys percivali | reverse complement strand
ACACACACACACACACACACACACACACACACACACACACACACACACACAGAGAGAGAGAGAGAGAAACATGTATACACATACATGCAAACACACACAACAATAAATGTTTTAATGGAGCAGATGATAGCTCATATACGCTTAAGCAGAGAGAGGCAGCAGAGTCATGTCAACCACGGAATCCTGGGGCTAGGAATCCAATCAGCTGCAGAGTAAGAAGCTCACTGATGTTTTAAAAGAAGCTAAAATGATCAGAAGATCACCAATTTAATACTCTGTAACTGACCACCTATACTACAGCATAATCAATATGGCCAAAATAATGGCAGGAAAACTGTGTTCACCAATGAGCTACCTGTCTATAAAATGTGGTGCAGACATAATAGGAGTCATGATCCTGATACAGAGAAACAAAGAGATGCATTGGCCTGCTAAGGCTGTGCCAAATGTCCATCCCTGGGGAAATTATTTATGTTATTAAATAATATCTTTGACATGATAGTACCTACCATAGATCTGATTGCAAATCTGCATGAACATGGAGAATTCTGCTGAAGAGGAAGAGATGGTGTCTCAGCCCTGGAGTCTCAACACTCAGAATACAGAGGAAGGGGAATGACAGGAGCTCAAGGTCAGCCCTTGTTCCCTAGAGCTACTGGACACACTAGGATAAAGGATAAGTAAGGAAAGAGAGGGAGGGAGGGAGGGAGTAAGGGAGGGAGAGGGGGAGGGGAGGGAGGAGGGAGAAGGAGAGGGAACAAGAGGGAAAGAAAACAGGGTGGGGTGATAATACTATTGATGAGCATGCCTGCCTATCAATATTGGTCAACACAGATTTTCTCTATTTACCTGGTGGTGCGTGGAGAGATCATTAGCTTCCTCATGATGTGGCTTGGATGGTTCGCTAGGTCTGCAAACCATGCATTATTTTTCAATAGAAATCTTTCCTAAGTGCTCAGGAATTATGAACATAGAAACTACATATTCTATAAACAGTAATAATATCAATGCAATTAAAAACTATGATACCTAATAAGAAAAAACACTACAAGCAAATCCTAAGGGGTCCTGCTTGGGGTGGAAAATTCAAAAGAAGTCCAATAGACACAAAATAGCAGTTTGTGTAATGTTTCAACATAATCCTATATTGTTCTGGGTCACTGCTCTCCTGTATTCCTAAGTGAGGAAGGTCTTTCATCCTCTAGAACAATTCCATTTGAAGCCATGTCAAACTGATTACTTTTTATCTTTACATTTAGTGCATGAGCGTGTGTGCATCTATCTTGCTTCTGCCACAACATACATGTGGATGTGGGGAGAGAACTCTCGGGAGTCCACTCTCTGGTTCCAGGGACTAAGCTTAGGTCATGCTTGGGGACAATGCCCTTACCCACTGAGCCTCATCACTCTAGGTGCACACATACATCCTCTCAGTTACTTAAAAATACAAAGAAGCTATTTCATGTTCTACAGGACCATGAACTCTTCAACATTCTGCAAAACTACTATAGTACCATCGCGTTAGGCACATATGAGACGCACAAAACAAGATGGTTTAATTCATTCTGAAAACAAAACAACAGAACCTTAGTCTAGATCAAGTGTTACATTAGATCCTACAGAGATGTTCAAATGCCAAAACTTGTGATCCAAGCTCTGAGAGTGTTCACAGACTAACCAGGAGGTAATTCGGAGGGGCCCTCTATCAAACATGTACCAAGACATGAAAAGCCCAGGCATGTTCAAAAAAGCAGAGACACATTTACCACCAAGAACTAACAGGAGAAAGTCAAACACCCATTTCATTCTACCTTGGGGAAAATGGGAAACACACACACACACACACACACACACACACACACACACACACACACAGAGTACAGGAAGGAAGGAACCAAAAGTTCAGAGACAAAAAGAAGGAAGGTTTTTCAGAGCAATAGGCAGAGAGTCAAAGAAGACAAACCCACCTGAAAGGAGTGAAGGAGGGAAAGGAAGAATGGATGGAAGCCAAATTAGAGAATCAAAAAACCAAAACCAAACAAACAAAAAACCCCAAGAACAGCAAAGCAGCAAGTCAAGGGGATTCACAGGACAGAATGCAAAGAGTGAGCTCATGGGTGACAACTGTCCTGAGATCAACAAGGGCAGAGAAGAATGTACGGCGGCCATGGCAGAATGCAGCGACTGGCAACTGTCAAACTACCAGCCAGCCTTTCTGGGACATATTGAGATCTGAGTGCCATCTTGCTGGGCTCTATCCCTCTAAGGTATTCTTGTGCAAAAGAGCCCAACAGGCACCATCACACACAGACCCTTGGTTGACCTGGCTATTGGATCCCAGGACACATTGGTGGCTTTCAAGCACTGTTCCTATATAGCTCAGTGTCCATGTGTCACGTTTGTGCCACTAGACACTTGCTGCCTTTAACTAACACCACTGTTCTGTCCCCTAAACCAGATCTGTTCTATACAAAACACCACTATGAGAGTTGCTCACAGTTAGACTCTCGGACATATACAGATTTGCATGACTAATTTACACACAGAACTGCCCAGATACCTATTTCAAAACCAAACCAAACCAAACCAAACAACTGACTTTGATGATTCCTTCTGGAAAACATTAGTTTTTACAAACAAAAGTCTCAGGAGGACTTTTAGACAGGTCCTCCTTGTGAAGTGGTGATGAAACCATCAAAACAACAAGAGTAGGGGCCAGAGAGATAGCTCAGTGGTTAAGAGCATTAGATGCCTGCAAATTTCAGGATTTCCTTGTTGTTAATAGCTGAGTAGTATTCCATTGTGTAAATGTGCCAGTTTCTTTATCCATTCTTCAATTGAAGGGTATCTAGGCTGTTTCTAGATTCTGGCTATTAAAAAAAAAAAAAAGCTGCTATGAACATAGTTCAGCAAATGTCCTTGTGGTATGGTGGAACATCTTTTGGGTATATACTCAGAAGTGATATGGCTGGGTCTTGTGGTAACACTACTCTTGATTTTCTGAGAAAGCTACAGGTTGAATTCTAAAGTGGTTGTACAAGTCTGCACTCCCACCAGCAACGGAGGAACATTCTCCTTTCTCCACATCCTCTCCTGCATGTGCTGTCACATGAATTTTTAATCTTAGCCATTCTGGTAGGCAAATGGATGGAACTAGAAATGATCCTCCTGAGTGTGGTAATTCAGACCCAGAAAGACAGACTGAGGGTTCAGGAGCCCCACAAGGAGCCCATCAAGGCCAGCAGATCTGGACCCAAGAAGGGCTTCACAAACTGTTGCGCCAATGCATGAAGTAAACCTAAATTCTCTGTTCAGATATAGCCAAATGGGAAGCTCATTCTCCACGGTTGTAGGGAGAGCAGGGACTGCCTCTGACATAAACTCTGGTGCCCTTGATTTGATCACTTCCCTTTGGTGGGGAGGTTCACACAGAGCAAGGGGAAACAGGCTATCTGGATGAGACATGATAGGCTGTGGTCATATGGTGGAGGAGGAGGTCACCTTCTATGAGAGGTCTAGGTGAGGGAAATAGGACAGAAGAGGGAGGGAGGATGGGAATGGGAAGATACAAGTGAGGGGTAACATTTGGGATATAATCTGAATAAATTATAATAAATTTTAAAAAATTTAAGTGCATTAGCTGCTCTTCCTAAGGACCCAAGTTCAATTCCCAGCACCCACATGATAGCTCAGAGCTGTCTGTAAATTCAGTTTCAGGGCCTCTGACACCTTCACATCAAAGTACATAAAATAAAATAAAATAAAATAAAGTATTTTAAAAAGACAACAACAAGAGTGAATGGCAGAAGTCTCTGGAGATGGCTCAAGTGGCAAAATACTTGTCACAAAAACAAGGTCTGAGCTCAGTCTCCAGAATCCAGAAAAAGGATCTGGGCACTCAAAACACCAGTGCTAGGGATACAGAGACAGTTGGATCCCTGAGCCTCCCTGGGCAGGCAGCCTGGCCCACTTGGCAAATTCCAGATTTAGTGAGACTCTGTCAGAACACCACCAAAAAGACTATCCTGGCCCTTCCCCTCCTCCCTGCTCTGTCTGACACACACACACACATACACACACACACACACACACACACACACACACACGCACTCAGGAGGATGGAGAAAGGAGAATGTACATTACCAAACTCTGCAGCACACCATAAACCAAAACAGACCATAAACTGTCCAGACCAGCATTTATTGCTCTCCCCACCAGACACCGAAAACCTCAGCTCCGTGACTCCTCACGTATGTCAGGTTTTGCCTCAAGATGGCCTCCTACTTGTAAAAGGCTTTTCTCTTGCCAAGAAGCTCTTCTTTACTGCTTTTGGAAAGGAAAATGGTTATGGACTCCCAGAAAAGTCCAAGTAGCCAGAGACCCGGTGCTTTTCCCCTTCCAACTTCCCAGGTCCCCTTGGCTTGGTTTCCCATGAGCCACCCATGAAGGAAAAGCTACTAAATGGTTCACCTCTTGTGATAGGCAGCCATGTGACAAAGTGCTTTGAACATCCATCACTGCTCTCCACAGGACAAATTCATGTTATGAAATCATGAGGGGTTAATTAGAACGAATCAATCAGTAGGTGTCTGGAAAGATGCTATCAAGAGTAACAGAGGGAAGAGGGCAGATACATAACCTTTATGACGCGCTGACAGTGTGTCTCAAAGCATGAGAAAATATGATTCCTGTGATGGAAGTGAAAAATATCAGTCCCTGTCAGTTTGGTAAGAGCCACTTCTGTGTGCCCCCCCACAGGCACAACTCCCTAGGAATGCTTTGCCCCTCTCCGTTTCCGTCACCACTCAGCTACAGAGAAAGCAAGAGGAACCAAAAATAGGCAATAACTGTTTTAGGAGAGGATGATTTGCATTGTATGTATGGAAGATATTATAAAAAATGATTCATTGACCATGCACATGAAGATCTGGGTGTAGCTAAACACCCTGTTTAAAAGAGCAGCTGTGAGCTTACAAGACAGGTCATCAGGTAAAAACATTATCCCACAAGACTGACTGCCTGAGTTGGGTGCTGGGAACCCAGAGTGGGAGGAGAGAACCCACCCTTGAAAGTTATGCTCTGACGTGAACCCAGCGTAGCACCCTACTCCAACACACAACACACACACACACACACACACACACACACACACACACACACACACAAATAATATAATACATGTTTTTAAGTTAAAACCCCAAGTCAGGTGCCATGGTTTGAGAGTGAAATGCTCCCAGCCCCGCTCCCTCCACCCCTGCTATGGGCTCCTGTGTCTAAACACATGCTCCCCAGCTGGTGGTGCTGTTTGGGAAATTGTGGGACCTTTAAGAGGTGGAGCCTCACTGGAAGAAGTGGCTCAGTAGGGTGGGCCTTCAAGTTTTATAGCCAGACTCCATTTCCTGTCCCCTTGAAATAGGGGCTGTCCGCCACTGTGTAGGCGATTGCTAGGTTCATTCCCAACCACTAACAAAGAACTGAAGAACAAGAAGAGACAGCAGCAAGCTGCAGAGAAGGAGAAAAAAAAAAAAAAACAGCTTTATCCATCGTGGGAACAGAGCACATCCACTGGGGCGACAGCGGCCACAGGCTCCAGTATTCTATAGGGCCCCCTGGGGCTTTTCTTTCCTCTTGTTGATCCTGTCTATATGTCTGCTGCCATGGCTTCCTTGAAGTGTCTTCCAGGAAGAAGAGCCTGCCCGCCATCTCAGTGAGCCTGCATTTGCTTTTCTCGTCTACGTGCATCCCTCTAATTCTCCTTCACTCTCTCTCAGTCCTGGCTGTGACACGGCCAATCATAGGCTCCTAGAGTCATGCTTTCCTGGCTTTGTTGGACTATATCTCTTCTTCAACTGTGAGGTGAGATAGGGCAAACACATTTTTTTCCCTTTTATTAAGTGTTATGCCACAGCAATGAGAAAAGTAGCTATAGTGTATGTAGGGCAATTGTGGAAGAACTTTCCCACTACGAGTAAGGGAAAAGGTGAAATATATAGGTTTGAACATATTTACGGCACTAGAGAGAGGAAAGAAAGAAAGAAAGAAAGAAAGAAAGAAAGAAAATAGAGGGGGAAGAGGAAGATAAAAAAGAGAAAGATTAAAGAAGAGAGAAAGAAAGAAGAGGAAAGGGGAGGAATGGAGGGAAAAAGAAGGGACAAAGGGAGAAAATCGTCACCTGACTAAATGGGATGGAATGGCCACATCTCACTGAGGTTTTAATAATTGTACAGCATTGAGACACATGCTGAAAGTGAGGTGGGCAGGGTGGTATGTACACACCTAGAGTCCCATCACCCTACCACAGGAGCCCGAGGCAGGAAGACTGTGAGCTGGTATAGAGCCAGACCCTCTCCCTATTGCTAAAACAGAAAGCAATGAAGATCTACAAAGACCAGAAGGAAGCACCATCGCAGAAGCAACATCGGATCAGGTTCCCCAGGCGGCCTTGTCTACTCAGTGAAAGCAATGACGGGTCTAGATGAAATGTACAGACATGGGGACACATGATCTTTAGGAGGCATGTGTATTCTGCATGCCAAGCAAACTTCCCCCCAAGGTGAAGAAACCATGGAAACTGTTGCAACTGAAGCAACTGGCAATTCTGACACGTGAAAAAACAAAGCAAAACTCTATTTTGAGAAGACTCTTAAAAAAAAAAAAAAAAAACACCTGATAGAAAAAGCATCACACAATGAATTTGATGAAGCTGGCACTGAGACCTGGACCTTCCAGGTCTTTCTAGCTGCTACAGGTCAATCCAATGTGTCCACTCTCAAGATTGGTCAGCCAAAGACTGTCAAGGAGATTTCCCAATATGCTGTGCTGTTTCACCATGTGTGTCTCATACAGATACCTCTTGAAAGCTCAAAGGCCACAACAAATAGAAGCCAAGGCCACCCACCAAAATACTGTGACACACACACACACACACACACACATACACACACACACACACACACACACACACACCCTCCAAAACTCCTAAAATGGAACTATAAAGCAAACATAGACCTTGGTTCATTCTGTTTATCGTTGGTCTGATAACCTTGGAGCCCCAAAACAATTGGCAGCTAACTTTTTTCCTAACTTTAAAAGAATGCTGTGTTCAAAAGGGGGAGCTCAACTTAACAAGACTGCATAAGCCACACAGGTTTGTTTGCGGTCAAAGTGTTTAGGAAATAAAAGGGCCAAAACCTCTTTCAATGATGGAAGCATATTATTAGAATGTTCCTCTCGGAATTTCATAGTTTATATTAAAAATACAATATTCTAAAGCTAAGATGGAACCAGAGACTGGTATGCTTAGCATCAGACAAGACCCCAGGGGCCGAAAGTCCAAAACAAAATCAACAGTGGGATTGCCACAATTCTCAAAAGAGCAAGCTTCTAATCCAAGAACACGTGTTTTTCTCATTCTAAAAAAAGAAGTTTGATACCAGAAATTCATAATTATATCATATGGAGTCTTGTAAGAGCTGGTTTCCAGAAAACCATCTTTTGATATTCTCAATAAATACGGAGGTAAACTGAACTGTCAGCAAATGATGTACCGCAAACCAGCCCAAACATCTTACTCACTCCTCCAAATTCATCTACTCAAAGCTATTGGATGGTTGACAAGGGAATCTGATCAAGTGTAAACACATTGGCTCTAAGTCACATTCAGGATACTATTGTCTACTTGTGTGCTGGGTAAATTTTCAAGATGCGACATGGGAGTTTACATGCATGAGCAGTATCGTCAAATATGACTTATCAACATGAAAAAAAATCACTTAAGATGTTTCCTCTGGTTTTTAAAAATCATGAACTCACTGTCATGTTTCCCATTTCTTCCTCGCTGAATTTTCCTCAGCTAGCAAAACTGATTTTGCCAAGTGGACTACAAATTGTCAATATAAAATAGTAAGATGGAAGCTGGAGATAGCTCAGGGGTTAAGAGCACACCGGCTGCTCTTGCAGAGGACCCAGGTTCAGTTCCCAGCACCCTCATGGCAGCTCACAGCCTTCTGTAACTCCAGTTCTCTATAAATGCACGTCTTACGTGCAGACTCACTCCAGGTCTCACATATTTGCATAAATAAAATTAGATACATTTTTAAGAAACAGGAAAATGGCACCTCAAGAGTCCTCACTGCACTCTGCAGATGATCTAACTCCGCTGTAGAAATAGTCAGCGCAAGTAAGTTAAGCAATGCATAGTTCACAGCAAGGGAAGCTTCAAATCCTTTTCCTACTGGGCACAGTTGCAGGGTGTCTGGTTGGTATGTACAAGCCCAGGTGTGTGCACACCACAGGACCTGAGGGGAGGTAGGTTAGAGCACAACTTTGGGAGCTCATTTGCCTCCTGCCACTGTGGGACCTGGCCACTAAACCCAGGTAGCCAGGTTTAAGACCTTGCATCGCTCTTCTACGCACTGAGCCATCCTGCCAGCCCTAGTGGCAAGGTCTTAATTCTGAACTGCGAAAGGAAATTTAACTCTAGCAGGTGAATAAAGTAGGACGTTGGACCAAAGCAATGGCCTTTTTCCCCTAATGCTGTGTTCCCTTCCTCCTGCTCCAAATGTAAACATGCAATCACTAAAAAAAAATAATAATAATAGTTCATGTGCTAAATCATGTGAAAACAACATATGGCTGCCAAAGATTAAATGGAAAATTATTTATAAGGGGTCAATATATAATATTTTTGTCTTATTAATTCAGCTCAGAGGAGTGCTGTGGAAAGAATAGTCTCCAGTAAGACAAAGAAAGACAAGACTCAGCTGTCTCCAGAAAGGATTCTCAAATGTTACTCACTAGGTTGACATGTCTTTGAGGTGTTACTGGTTTTCCACTATAATATCAGGTTCTAAGTAACTATAGTATTTTGTTCTCATTTCCAAGGCTCCTGTTCTTAGACTCAGGAATTTGCACATTTTGAAAACCCCATTCAAAATACAATTTTATGTACCAATAGTTGTTTCTACGTTCACTTTAGTTCCCATACCTATTTATGAATGAAGAGCACTTAACATTTTCCCCAGCAGTCCAGCTTTCTTTCCAAACTTACACATACCTATGTGCTCCTCTGCCATCTATAGAGAGGAAGCTATGGGAACGGAAGGTGACACGCTCATTGTCGAGCCTTGGGTAAGCACCAACTGGACCACTCAGAAGAGAACCCTGTCATAGAAACGACGAGATGGTGCCTGTCGTTTTGTCCCACCTCCCTTCTCCCATTCCCAAGTGATGGAGGTGGTCCTCTCAGTGTTTAGGATTCAGATGGGGGAGGTCACAGCTACACTTGCCAAGCCCCCAGAGTCTGCAAAGCAGCATTTGACTGCTCTATAGGAAGCATCATAGAACCAGACAAAAATTCATGATAACCGCCAACTACAGGTCACCTCCCAGTTCCAAGAGGGCAGCAAAGAAGACCCATCTGTCTCCAAAGAGGATTCCCAAATGTTAAAGTGGGCAGTGGTCAGGGAGAACAAAGCTGATCAACAAGCCAGTGCCCCAGCACATGGACCAGAGGATGCTGAACTGAAAAAGAACCTACATTGCATTGACATCCATTGTCTTCGTGCCTGGTATGTGTAAGAGATCCAAATATCAAACTGCAAAGTTATATTAATGTATCTGATTCTGAAGAGTATGTATTTAATGATTAATAAACATGAAGGAAAAATCAGCAAAAATCAAAAACAAAAACAAAAACAAAAGTTGTGTACAAATTCTCTGCCAATATCAACTGGAAAGAAAACTTAAAAGGAAGCAAAAGTCAGCTCACCTCTGAACCACTCTTCTCTTTTTTTCATTCTTTTTTGAATGTCTAAAATCTAAACTCTGAAACCAAATAGGCAGTTCTATAGCCACTGTCAAGTCCCTAAAAAAAAAAAACACTAACAATCATCTTACATTTATTTATTATAGTTTATTATGTATTAGTTATTATAGACTGTAGATTATTTTTTTTATTATTTGTGTGAGTGTGTGTGTGTGTGTGTGTGTGTGTGTGTGTGTGTGTGTGTGTGTGCGCGCATGTGCCTGTGTGTATTTCATGTGTGAGACTCTAGGTGTGACTGCGGAGGTCAGAGGACAACCCTGGATGCCCATCTTTACCTTCTGCCTCTTTTGAGACTGGGCCTCCTTGACACAGTGCCGCTTAGGCTGGCTGGGCTGCAAGCTCCTGGAGTCTCCCACATAGGACACTCACACAGTCAGCCTCCCCATGGGTCTGGGGATCTGAAGGTAGATCCTCAGGCTTGAAGAGTAAGCGCTTTACCCACTGAGCCATCTCCCCAGCCTGGTGGGTTAGCATTAATCCTATAGATATGTGATCCCTAGGGAACTAACATTACCCCCAAATACCACAAAGAACCCACAGAACCCAGACATTTATTGACAACATTACCTTATAGAAACAGAGGCAAATCACATGGCCTTGCATGTCACTTCACAGTGTTTGACATCCTCAAGGAGAATGCCATGGTCCTACAAAGCCATCCACTGCATTTCCCACTATCTTTCAAAACAAGTACACTGTTTCCCTATTTGTTATCTCTAAAAGCGGGGAAGCCAATGATATGCCAATGTTTTCTTTAGAAGTGTGTGCCCTGAAGATTTTCTAACAAGAATTCCAAAGATCAAAGTATCAAAAGAATAAATTAGAAGAAAGATATGAAAATATTACTTATAATATCAAGAAAGAATGTGAAGTTTGCTTTGGAATTTGTGTTTTGAGGGTCATTCCAAGATTCACTTTTGCATATCTGCCAGTCCCATTAAGTAGGTGTGCGTCTTCTAATTAATGTCCCTCATAGGGCACACACATGCATATTTTTTAAAACAATTGTTAATATCCATCTGCTTCCATTTTCAGAAAAAAATATTTTTAAAGCACAGCCAAAACAGTTCAATGTTTTCCCACTACAGCGAAAAATAGTAACGCACATCCTGAAGACACATCCCTACACATGGGCGCATTCCCGGTGGCTCTCCCCTCAGCCCATCTGTACTCTGGCTTCGCAACAACTATAGCATAAAAGTGCCTCTTCTCTCACGCTTCGGATATTACACCAGTTAATCACATACAGCTGTGGTGTGTGAGACTGTTACAAAACAATTTCAATGTACTACTTGAAGCCAATTGTGGACAAACACCCACCGTTTACTCTGAATAAAAAGTTTGACATTAAAAAAAAAAAAAGTTTCTTTTGAAAGAAAAGACGGATGGGCTTCGAATCTGGCAGGAACACCATCACAAGTGAACCCCTAGCCGTCAAAAGTACTGATAGTGTCATAGGGGACTTGTGCAAATCACAGTAGTGCAAAGATAAGCCTTCTGGAATTCCTGAAGCCAAAAGGACCCCAGATGAACTTGCTGCACACATACACACACCCTTTCCCTCTTTTGTGCCCCTCCCTGCAAAGTGTCCCTGTCCCCAGCTCCCAAACATGTAAAAGACCTTCTATTGTGTAATTCTGTTATTTCTTTTGTAAACGGAGAGAAAATGAAAGGAAAATGCCCCAGGAAGTACCGTTAAAGAAATGTAGATAGTGCTTTCTCTAAGTTCTGATTCCAGAGAAAACAGGAAGTTTCTGAGCAATCTGACCTCTGCTTAAGAAGACATTGTAGGAGATAAAACCACATTCTAGACAAGAGAGCAAACCCTCCCCCCCCCCCCCCCCCACACACAGGCTGCTCTCCCATCCACTGAGCCTAAAGACCTGCAGGAGTGAAGAACTCAATGCAGAGGGCAACTCCTTGTAGCTGTGTTTTCTCTTACTTAAAACAAATTAACATTCTGCACACTTGAAAATAAGGCAAACAAGAGTTATCACATTCTCATGGTATCCCTACATCCCTACCGCCGAGCAAAGGAAAATATGCGGGATGCTATCTAAATATCCCATGGTTGCAAGATTGCTGTTGTTTGTTTGTTTGTTTGTTTGTTTTAAATAAAAGAACAGTTTTGTATGTTTCAAGCTTTCAAAGGAAAACAGAACCTGGGAGTTTTCAGGGCTGTTTTCCAACAACTGGCAGGTTACCAAGACTAGCTATCAGTGCAAAGACCAGGCAGGACACACTAAGAAATCCCAGTCGGCCTCCCTCCTGAAGGATTGCGGTCCAGTGCCTGCATGACAACTGTATGAGGGGGTGACCGTGCTTTTGAAGAATTTGAATGTCCACAGATTCAAAAGCACCCTTTGCCCTCTAGAAGCCCCTTTCTTTGCCCACCCCTCATCCCTCCTTTTTCAAGTATATTCTCTTTCTATGACACAACCAGTATTGCCCCTGCTAGACTCTCAGTGGGAGGCGGCCGGCTGGGCTGCAAATGGTGGTGGTTGTGGTTCAAGCTGAAGTCAGTGCAAAGTGGGTGAGACCCATTTCTGATATGGCACCAGGAAAGGCTTCAAATGTCATCTAAGTGCCAGCAGCCAGGGGAGAACGGGGGGGGTGCTATTAGTCTGAACCCCCTCCTTCAAGATTTTCTGGGGAAACTAAGTGGACAGACGGGGAACACGGTTCTGATTACTGGGCTGGTAGAGGAAGCCTATGAGCCCTGAAGGTCACAAAACAAACAAGCAAGGAGACACCTGCTGGGGGCTCTTTCTGAAGTTTGAGGATCATGACTAAAGTTTCCCAAATATCATATATGAGAGAAGTATCTATTTCTCAGCCCCAGTACTCAGGAATGCCAGTTCACCAATCTGTGAGCAAGCACAGCAACCCTTCCTAGCTTTTCCCTCTTTCTACTCGTTTGCTGTCTGTTTGGTGTTTTATTGTTGTTTTTAAGAAACACCGCCCCCCGCCCCGCCCCGCACCCCCCAACTCAAAGTGCCTCGGAGGAGTCACAGTAAAATGTACCTGGAGTTTCAGACCCCAACACTAACAGTGAATTTTCTGAATTCTTGAAGGCTGTGTGCTTGCAAAAGTCAACTGTGATTTTGTGTTTGCCAGTAAGATAGTGCACCGTTTTCAGATTTCTCTTCTCCGGAGCTGTGCATTGCGCTCCACACCATCCCAAGTAGCAGTTTACTATGAAAAACTTAAAAAAAAAAAAAATCAAGCCATGTCGTCACTTGCTTAAATGTTATAGCCTGCCATTACGTTTTTACATACTGCTGTGAACAAAAGCAGGGCCTCTCCTTAAGGTTGTCTTCTCTAGCAAGAAAACACAAACAAACAACCAGAAAACCTCTCAGTCTGAAAAACAGAACCAGAGCGTTTAGAGGCACGAGCAAAGAATAGCTGCATTGCTACAAGTTATAGCTACAGCCAAGTGCCGAGTGTTCAGGCCACTTGAGCCATGTCACTTCATACACTCGGTGCCATTTAAGAGTTAACATATTATTTAGGCTACATGTATGCTTTGTCTCCCATAAAGCATTTTAAGCCTCTGGAAAATTATTCTAGAAGATGAAACAGAAATAGCCAATTTCTATTTTTGTTTTATTAAACAAAGTAGGAAGTTAGGTTCTCACATAATAGGGAAAACGAGAAGAAAGAAAGCGGGAAAATGTCACCATCTCCCTAAACTGCAACAGCATTTGAGGAAATGGAAGATCTGTGCCTCGATTTTTTTAGGAAATTAGTTTCATGTTGTTTTTGCACAAGAAATTAGAACTTGTGTCTAGCGTTTTTCTAAATATGAAGCCAGAGCCCAAGGTTTTGTTTTTGTTTGCTTTACATTTTCTGAAAAGTATACTAAACGTTGTTGTTGATTCTTTAAAAATCCGAGCATTCCCCCTTCCCTCCCACCCCCTCATTCTCTCCTTTCCTCTCCCCCCCCGCCCCCACACACCTCTTGTATATTAGGAAGGAAAAACACTTAACTTTAGGCAACCCTTTAAGGTCTGATGACCCTGAGAAGCGATTTTGTTCAACCATAGGATTATATTTTTACCAAAAATAAGAATTCTTTATATATGACCGTGGTCCCCATCAGTCGTGACAATAAACTTGAGTTAAACTAGACAGGGAGGCCACAGCGGTGGATTTCCGTGGATTCCATCTAGCCTCATCAAATAAATATAAACACAGCACCCTTCCTTTTAAGTGACTATGAGTTCTGCTCTGAGATAGGTATGTGTGTGTGAAAAGGGCGAAGGTCACGCAGGAACCGTGCTCTAGTGCCCTCCACGCCTCTGGCCTTGCTCCCTTGGTGTATGTGCACTAACTCAGAAGTTAGAAAGTCCCCGCAGGCTCAGATAGAAGCATACACTGATACTCATCTGATCCAACATTTCACATCTTCGGCTTCCTGGGATGTCATTAATGTCTGCAATTCCAGGGGCACCAAAACAATCCGTGACAACTACACTGCCATGCTGAACCGCTACAATGATCAATGTGAGCAATACAAGCTACCGGGAAAGCCTAAGTAGCTGATCTTTCATTCCCCCTAGCCCTGATGTGATTACCCAAATAGCAGCTTAGGGTGCCTAATGGGGCTAACTTCTTTTAAATGTTCCAGACGCTGATGGCTTTGGCTGGCTGGAAAGTAACAAGATGCAGAGACACTGTCAGGGTCCATGGGGCACTAAAGCCATACAGGACTCCAAACAGACTTAAAAAAAAAACCCTCTCAGTTTTCTCCAGGCTCCACTCTTCACTACTGTACTCTTTCTTCACCCCCACTTCTCCCTGTCTCCCCTCTCTCCCTCCTCCCTCCCTCCCTCCCTCCCTCCCTCTCCTAGGGTGGCTCACCCAGCACCTTGTATCTTTAACTCTACACAGCATCCATTATTTCCTGCTCGTAATAGGTTAAAAGCAATCTAGGAGAAAAACAAAACAAAACCCCAACTATTTCACTCATTTCAATCAAAAGTTTCTCTTGCGGTTGTGTACAGTTCTAGAAAACCAGAACAGCACAAAGCATGATTTGGGAAACATTTGGAAAAATTTAGCCAAATGAGTAAAAGGCTTGGAATGTTTGATATTTTTCAGGCAACCCTTTAACTTACTGTTTTTGTTTCTTTGGCGGAGGGGGGGGGGGGGGGGGTTGGGGGGGGGGGGGGGGAGAAAAACCACTGTGAATATTCTTTTTCTTTTTGAAACTTGGCTGACCGTTTCTCTAAAGGAATACTAGGCAGCATTCTTCATCAAGTTGCCCAAAGAGTTAAAACTCAGGGCACAGGCAGGGCAGGAGGGCTGGTCTGTGTAAGCAGCACAGCCCAAATTAAGTGGCACAAAGGCAAAAGGCAATGTTGTGAGTCGACCTTGGAGGGGCAGGGAAGAGCATAGGAGCAATGGGGGGGGGGGTGCGGTGCGTGGTGGAAAGGAAAAGGAAAAAGAAACACCAGCTTTGAATGCAATCTTGAGAGGCTGTGTCCACGTTGGTTATCAAATGGGCATTGACTGATGAGACGGAATAAATGGCAGATAACCTTAGCATGAATTAACCAAACCCTGATCATGCCAGGAAGCCCAGTGACAGCACATATTCCTCGGGTATGCCTTGCTTGCTAGTGCATGTGTAATTACTAAGAAGATGGAGCAGTAGGGTTAATGCAGTATGAAATCAGACTACCCATATACTTGAGGTGATTACTGCACAAACAGTGTACCCCGTCTCCATATCAAGCCCAATAGAGTTGACAAGTTGGAGCATTGATTTCTCACCTAACCATCATTCACGTTTTAACTGCAGGATAAAAGTTGAGGGAGGGCACTGCCCCCTGCTCTGCTTTGTGGGCTCGCCTCTGGGCCCCTAATGATCACTTACGCACATGCTCACACAAAGCCCAAAGTCTTTAACCAATTCAAGTCCAATTATTATCAGTTATATTCCATGCCTGTTACAGACCCAGACATCCTGGGGTGGGGGGGGTATAGCTAAGTGGGGTAGGGGTGGGAGCCAAGCCAAAAGTAAAGACCCTAAGCTTTTAGCCTGTAGCATCTCAGTTATCCTCTATATAAAATAAAGACAGGCAAAGAAGAAGAAGAAGAAAAAAAACACTCAACAAACTCTGGAAGACTTTGCTGGGTGCTCTGACACCTCCCCGTGCCCTTCTTTCATGCTGTACTAGGCCACGAAAAGTTTGAGTGCCCCCCCCCCACACACACACACACCTCGGAGTGTTTTCCGTAAGGAAGGAGGAAAGCAGAGGGAAGGCTACCCAAATCTTTGAGATTCATACACAAAGAAAGGCTCACTCGAAAAGCTCCCCTGAAACAGTATTCTAGTCCCTGAGAACCTCGCTGGGACCTCCTTTCTAAAAAATCCCTGCTCACCTGCAAAAGACTTTAACCGTCTCGCTAGCATTTCTGCCGCTAAATAACAAAAGAACACTCCATTGAAAGTGCCTGGTCTTTAAAGGGAAAGCTCCACTCCCGAGCTTCCTTTCCCTTCTCCCTCTGCCTTGTTAACTCCATTCATACGGTTAGTAATTTGAAAGAGGTACTCCGAGGGGATGCCCGCCCCCCCCCCCCGCCGGGGCCAAGGGTGAGGGAAGAAGGGTCCACTTGCCGTGCCCCTGAGGAGCGCCAGACACCACGCTGCCTTCCGAAGCCCGCGGGTCCAGCCATACCTTGGTTTGGAGGTACTGAGGACAGTAGTACGTGTACTGAGGGTACATTTGTGGCTGATCCAGGCGTTTGCCCATGTAGCTGGGAGCTTTATCTCCGAGGCAGGAAACTGAATAGCAGGGTATATGATGCCCCAGGCGAGCTTCTTCTTCTTTCTCTTAACCCACTGTCCTCGGCAGTCTGGGTGACTGCTGACGCTTCTGAGACTCCACCGCTCACTAGTTCCAACACCGTGAGGAATTTAAAACAACCCAAAAACCAAAGCAAAGCGAAACAAAAGAACCAAAAGAAAAGAGAGAGGAAAAAGAAAAACAGAAATAAAAAAAGAAAGAAAAAGCAGACGGGGGAGGGGGGGTTGAGATCCGTAGAGGAAACCCCCAGACAGCTTCCTCAGTTCTTGCCTGCCTGGTTCCTCCCAGCTGCCCGGTCCAGTCCAGGTGAAGCAGTTTGCTCTGTTAACCAGCCTGTCTCTAGTGGTGTCAATCGCAGGCGCTTGTAAAGGCGAAGAAGCAGGAAAAAAAAGAAAAGGAAAAAAAAAATTCCTTTAGCACAACTCGGAATCCTTGCAGTACAGCTTTCGGTCTCTCGTGTGTCTCTTTCCCACCATGGAAAAAGAAATTTTAATAAAAGGAAAAAGAAACAATGAGCAAAAAGAAAAAAAAAAAGAAGAGAAAGGAAAAAACTAGGGGGAAAAAAGAAAAAGAAAAAAAAATAAAGAAAAGAAAAAGAAACCCTTGCAGGCTTAGTTGCTGCTGCCTGCTTCCCAGAGTGACATGGTGTGTTCCGGCTGGCCTTGCCCCTCTCATTCACTTCCCCCCCCCCTTCCAGCCAGTGGGTGGAACTGAGAGAGGCTCTCCAGGGAGCCGCGCACGCAGTCCAGAAGGCTGCAGTATTTCCTCCGAAGGGGAAAAAAAGAAGAACAAGAAGAAGAAAGAGAAAGAAAGAAACAGCCTGCTGCCACCCCTCCGCTAGCTATCTGGAATAACAGAGTGAGCGAGCAAGTGAGCGGCGTCTGCAGCGGAGCCACGGTGGAACCGAACCCCAGGCTGCCTGTGCAGTGCCTGGGTGGGGCATGGCCCATCCCTCCCTGCCCTGCACCGACTGGGGCTCCCAGGCTCCCAAGCTGCCTTCTCCTCTTCAACCGCCAAGTTCCCAGAGGTGAGGCATGGCATTGCTGAACAAAACAGACCCTGCAAGGGAGTAAGGAAGGAAGGAGAAATGTGTGCGTGTGCCTGCGTGTGTGTGTGTGTGTGTGTGTGTGTGTGTGTGTGTGTGTGTGTGTG